>VDFB02295299.1:0-140837 GCA_007258455.2 Sequoia sempervirens | reverse complement strand
CAAAGGGAATTGAAGTAGATCCGGCAAAAGTCCAGGCCATTATGGAAATGCCACCTCCTAAGAATATCAGCACATTAAGATCTCTACAAGGCCGACTACAGTCCATCAGAAGATTCATCTCCCAACTAGCAGATCGGTGTCATCCGTTCAACCATCTCTTGCATAAAAATGTGCCTTTCAAATGGGATGAACAGTGTGAGAGTACCTTCAATCAAATCAAGCATTATCTGATGACACCACCAATCTTGGTACCACCCAGTGAAGACAAGCCATTATTGTTATATATTGCAACAACAGACATTTCTTTAGGAGCCTTGCTAGCACAAGAGGATAATGAAGGAAAGGAACAGGCTATATACTATATCAACATGACACTCAATGGACATGAAGTAAACTACACCTTCATTGAAAAATCATGCTTAGCAGTAGTATTTGCAACACAAAAATTGCGACACTATATGCTTACTCACACTATCAAGCTTGTTGCAAAAATTGATCCTCTCAAGTATTTACTGGGCAAAGCAGCTTTAACAGGAAGGTTGGCAAAGTGGGTCATGCTCCTCAGTGAGTTTGATATTCAGTATGTGGAAAGGCGAGCTATCAAAGGACAAGCCATCGCCGATCAATTAGCAGAAGCTCCATTATCTGACAGTCATCATATGACCATGGAATTTCCCGATGCAGATATCCTCAATATAACAACACAACCATGGCAACTCTACTTCGATGGATCCTACACACAACATGGATCGGGAGCGGGAATTTTATTTGTCACACCTCTTGGGCACACAATCCCGCGATCATACAGGCTTACCTTCCGTTGCACTAACAATGTGGCAGAATATGAAGCTTTGATCCTTGGAATGAAAGTAGCTATTGAATGGAAGATCACAGAACTACAGGTGTATGGAGACTCCTAGTTAATCATTTATCAAGTCAATAATGATTATCAAACTAAGGATGACAGACTGATTTTGTACAAAAGGCTGGTGGATGACCTACGAAAATACTTCATAGAAATCAAATTTGAGCAGATACCAAGATCAGAGAACAAAGCAGCAGATGCCATGGCCACAATAGCATCTCTTCTACAAATGCCTGAAACGCAAGATCGTTATCGATTTATTGTAGAACAAGTATCAAATCCTGCATACGCAAATCCCAAATCCCAAACCATAAGCCTTTTGGATAGGGCCCAATCCTCCATTTATGGAGACATTTATACTTATCTGAAAGATAATGTCTTACCACCAGATCTTTCTCGCAACCAAAAGCGCAACTTCATACGCCAATCTGCCAAACATACCATTATTGCTGACACCCTTTACCGTCGAGGCCTAGATGGTACTCTTTTACGTTGTCTAGAACATGACGAATCCGCTTCCGCTTTACATGAGGTCCATGAAGGAATTTGTGGTACACATTCAAGTGGATTATCTTTAGCCAAGAAACTCCTTCGTTTGGGATATTACTGGCCACACATGGAGCAAGAATCTTATCAATTTGTAAAAAGATGTACAAAATGCCAGATCCATGGCAATCTTATACATGCACCAGCACAAGAGCTACATCCATTTGCAACTACATGGCCTTTCTGTCAGTGGGGACTAGACTTGGTAGGGAAAATTCACCCATCTTCATCTAATGAACACAAGTTCATTATCACAGCCACCGAATATTTTACAAAATGGGTGGAGGCAGTTCCCTTAACCACAATCACTGGAAAGAAAATATCATCTTTCATTCTTAATTATCTCATTTGTAGATATGGGATACCCCAGTCAATCATCACAGATAATGGTAGGCCTTTCAAGAACCAAGACGTCCAAGAGCTATGTGAAAAGTTCCACATCCAACATCGCTTTTCAACCCCATATTACCCTCAAGGTAATGGACAGGCAGAAGCTTCAAATAAAACAATCCTCAAAATTCTCAAGAAGACTGTAAATGAAGTGGGACATGATTGGCATGTTCAGCTAAACCCTGCTCTTTGGGCTTACAGGACAAGCATCAGAACACCAACAGGAGCTACACCATATGCTCTTGTCTATGGATCAGAAGCAATTTTGCCTATTGAGGTAGAAATCCCATCCCTTCGAGTTTCACTAAAGGGACTCATTTCAGATGAAGATTATAGGGTCTCTAGACTTCAGGAACTAGAGCTACTTGATGAACATCGACAACAAGCTGTTAATCATTTAACAGCCTATCAACAAAGGATGTCTAGAAACTATAATCATAGGGTTAAACCTAGAGTCTTCCAGATTGGAGACTTGGTCCTACGGGAAAACCCTAGAAATCAAGCAGACAGAGAAAAGAAGGGAAAGTTTGAACCTAACTGGATAGGACCTTATGTTATCATATCAGTCTATGGATTAGGAGCATATCGACTGTCTACACCAGAGGGAGACATGTTGGAGGAGCCCATGAACAACATTCATCTCCGGCGATTCTACACTTGAGGATATCTAGTGCACGGTCAATAAAGTTGTCTTGATGAAAACCTGGCAAACAGGCGTCATGATGACAGAAAAAGAGAGAAATAAAAAAAGAAAAAAAGAAAAGAAAGAGGACACAATAAAAAACAAGTGATGAAAACCTGGCAAACAGGCGTTACTTGTGATTTTCACCAGAGCTCCTCTATCTATTAGGTGCAGTGTTGTTACGATTGTTTCCTTTCATATCATTTCCTTCTATCATTTGAGATCATCACTATCCATATCATAGCATGGATACCATGTTTTACCTTAGCTTGGGGGCAACATCCTAATGTTATCTGGTACAAGTAGGCTTTCAGCTTGCATGGAAGGGCAGTTAAACATAACAACATCAAGTGGCAACCCATCAAAATCCAAAAACATCAGAAAACCCATCAAAATCCAAAAACATCAGAAAACCCATCAAAATCCAAAACATCAGAAAATCCAAAATCCAAAAACATCAGAATATCCAAAATCCAAAAACATCAGAAAATCAAAAACACAAAAATAGAGTCTGCATCAGTCAAAAAGTGGAGTCTGTGTCAGTCGAACTACGTGGTCTCTGCGTGTATAACGTAGGCAAGACTAATCTTTGATCAGTCCCCGAGACCCCTAGGGTAGGTCTTTTAGGTCGCATCACTTGGTCAAAACATTTGGGAAAATCATGCACACATCAGCACACACATCTCGACACTGATGATCTAATCTGAATAATGATTTGAAAATACATTAAGTAGAATTGGAATTGTTGTACTTTTCATTTTATCATTTGATTATCATTTCTTTAGAGTGACTCAATGATGTATTGAACTAGAGAAGTAAGGAAGCAGAATGATATCTTTTCTTTGTTTGCTGTTTGTGAATTAGTCGTTATTATTTTGTGAATTGTCGCAGGAAGTGCTCTACCAAGTATCATGGATGACATTCTGATTCACTTAAGAAAATGATTAATTCTTGTCTGTTTACGCAAGAAATGCTCAGGTCATCATTGGTCTATCTCATACCATGATGCTTGTGTTCGCTTGCAATATCAAAAATCATGAAAGAAATACTCAGGTCATCATTGGTCTATCTCATATCATTGATGCTTGTATTCACTTTCAACATTTTAAAAATAATAAAGCTCAGTGATGATACAAAGCAGATTAAATGATTATTGAAGTGACACTTAGGTTTGCATTAATGAAATAGACATTTGCATGGTTAACATAGATTGCATTCATAAATTCATCTGCAGAAACGGATGGCACAAGTTACAATGATTCAATCACAAAATGATGTTATCTTTTTCTTACTAACAGCTGAGTATACTTGACACATGCATAAATTCACAATAAAAATCTCATTTCGTGACATCATATACACGTTATGTTACACCATTCCATTCATCATCACATGTTCATCATACATCATTAAATCACATTTCATCACATATCATTTACATTTCATTGCATTACATCTTCATCATACATATCATTCCATTTATATCTATACATTCATCATTACATATTCATTTATCCATACATCATTTATCATTACATATTCATCACATCATTACATTCAATCTCATTAAATATCATTCCATTCATCATTACATTTCATTTACATTTACATCTCATCATTCATTAAATATCATCTACTCATTTGTCATTACATTTTAAATCACATTTTATCTTAAATCATTCTATTCACATCTCATTATTCATCATACACTTAACACATATCACATATTCATTTATCACATTTCATTTACATACATCATTACATTTTATCATTAGTCATCCATTTATCACAAAATCACATTTCCATACATCATCAATCACAATTTTATAATCATACATTACATCTCATAAGAAAATAAATACATCATCAATATCATTTCATCCATCACATCAATACATCATAAAATCCATACATCCGTCACATCATAAAATCCATACATCCATCACATCATAAAATCCATACATCCATTACATCAATCAATCCATAATTCCATCACATCAATACATCATAAATCCATACATCCATCACATCAATATCATAAAATCAATGCATCCATCATAAAATCAATGCATCCATCACATCATAAAGTCCATACATCCATCACATCAATACATCATAAATCCATACATCCATCACATCAATATCATAAAATCAATGCATCCATCATAAAATCAATGCATCCATCACATAAATCATGTAAAATCATATCAGAGATCAATCGAACCACTGCACATATATATCTCGTCAACTGTCAAAGTATACAATGAAGTCTGAAAAGAATAAAACTAACATCATGTCAAAAATGGTTGTATAAATCTCAATGGCTACACAGAATCTCAAGTAGTACTCCCACCAGAAGGAGCAGGTCTCACACCAGTATCTGTACCACCACCGGACGTCCCAGGATCTCTCGGATCTCTCAGAAGAGGCTGTGTCACACCTCTGCTCACTGTCCTAGACCGACTCCTCTCTGAGCGCGACTGAACATAGCTGGCTCTCTGCTCTGGGGGACACAGCTCATAATAACAGCTCCGGTAGAACTCTATCTCCGCACCTGCCCTCATAGCATCTCGCATATAGTCGGCCACAGAAGTACCATCTGCCACTCTCTGTAACCTCTCTGCAGTCGCCTGTGCTGTCTCAGCTGTCCGTCTAATGGTATCCCACTCTGACGTCAAGACTGCGATCTGTGCCTGGGCTGTAGACAATTGTGCTTGTAATCCTGTCACCTGAGCCTGTGCGGTCGCTATTGCCTGTAAAGCCCCATCTCTCTCACTAATCAGAGATGTGATCTGAGTCTGAGCAGTGGCTAACTGTGCCTGTGTCTGAGCCTGAGTCTGGGCTAATAAACCCTGTAACTGAGCTAGCTGACCCTGCAATGTCTGCACCTACACCTGTAAGGCTGCCACCTCTAAGGGATCTGCCGATGAGGATGTCACAGCCTGCCTCTTACGAGGCGCACTGGAGGAGGGCTCGGATGAACCTGCTACGCTCGGTCCCCTCCCATCTCCGCCATCATCGCCACTGCTATCCTCACTGCTATCAGAACTGTCATCACTGTCAGTCTCTGAGCTGCTCTCCACATCGACATCAACATCCTCCTCTCTCCCCCGTCGCTGACCGACCTGAATCCCCCCTGCTGGTGCTGCTACTGGTGCTGCTGCTGGTGCTACTACCGGTACAGGTGCTGGCTCATCTGGAATGGTAATCCGTGGAGGCGGGTGCAGAGCCAGATACTCTCCATACTCAGGTGTAATAGGTGCCTCAACAATGTCTCGCCGAACATCCCACGCTGATGGCTGCAAGGCACGGTAAGCCTCGACAAGTGCCCCGTAAGGCAAGCAAGGACCCCAATCAGGCGCATCAATCCGTCGCTGTCCATAATGTGCTACACCCAATGGCATACACTGCACAATACTGTACTGTCTGTACACCCGACGAAATAGGAAACGCTCCAAAACCCTGGGGCTCTTCCCGATCAAATACATAGAATCGGATAAAAACCCCAACTCAATATCATGTCATCCCAGACATCACAGTCTAGGTACGGACGCCAGGTCACTGCCTCAATATCGTCAACGATCCGTCTCCAATACTCAAGCTTCCCCATCATATGCTGGGTAGGCCTGCCTCTATATCGAAATACATATGGCCTCGTCGCTGGTCTGGCCAACACTGGTACGGGACGCGTAACAGCAATATGCTCCCATGCCCATACCTGGAGAAGGGTAGCCCCTGCAGATAAACTACTGCCGCCAAGATAAACAATCCAATGCAAATCATGGTACAACTGGGCAAGCATGCACATGCCCCAAGCATATCTAGTCCTATGAACGACTAGACCCTCTAGCACACGACCCCATCCAAGTGATAGACCCTTTGACCTCTTATCAGGACAAAGGAATCCACCAACAAAACCTGCCAAAACTGAAGGAAGAGGAGCATATGTCTCATATATGTCTATCCATGGGATCCACTCTCCTGCAATGTGGGGATCCTGAAAGACCCTCTGCATGGCCTCTACCCCACCAACCTCCTCCGAGTCATGGACCACAATCTCTCCTACGAACGGTATGCGAAGGATACGCCATACATCCTCTGGCGTCACTGTCATCTCACCAGTGGGTAAATGAAAGGTGTTGTGGTCACTATGCCACCTCTCCGCCAAAGCCGTCAATAGACCCCTATTAAGTCTAATATGGGGCATGTCCAACAATGTAGCTAAACCGCAGGAAACAATATGCTGTCTCTCGTCAGGAGACAGTCGCGAAATCATATCAAACGGCCATGGGAACTGCTCCCGCACCTGGATCACATCCAACTGCTCCTGTACTCATGCAAAACAAAACATTTTTATCAGAATATCAAAAGATCATCAACAAATCAAAACATTGTGCTTTTTTCTATCAATCTATCAGATTATCAAGAAACCCTCATCTATCAATTGGGTTCAATCATTCAGAATGCATAATTATTCCTCGCCTATCATGAGGGTAATTGTTATCAATCAAATAGGTCTCGCTCATCATGAGATCGTTTCCCATATATTTTAGTCAAGATCAACACTAAAATAGATGGAATAAAAAAAAAACAAAATCTACAAAAATCAAAACGCACAATGTTTAAATCAATTTTACCCAAAACGCTACAAAATCAACCTAAAGCGCTAAAAAAGTCTGGCGCGCTACAAAACTACCCTTGCGCGCTACGGAACAAACCCGGCGCGCTAAAATTCCTGGCGCGCTACCAAATTTCACGGACGCGCTATCAAACTAACCCGGCGCGCTAAAACTTCTGGCGCGCTGCAAAATCTACATGACGCGCTACGCTATTGACCGGACGCGCTAAATCTATGACGCGCTACAACAGCGCACGGACGCGCTACACCGCGTTCCGTGCGCGCTAAAACTAAAAATCACGTGCAAATACATCAAAAATCAATGGCGCAAATTACGAGAAAAGTTTGAGGTACATACCGGAGGACCATAATCGGCTGGACGCTGGTGACGGCGCACACGCTCGAGTCGGTGGGTGTGGTATGGGATCGACATCCTAGCTCTGAATGCTCTGAAGGGTCTCTATCTCAAAGTTTGTAAAAGTCAATGCACAAATGACTTTTGAAAATGACCTTTGGAGCATTTATAGGCTATTTTTGGGGAAATTTTGTGCGATTTATTTATTTCTCATTCTGAGGAATTAATTCTTCTCAATTACTGGGGCATTTACAATCTTGTCGGGAGATAAATTGTTTCTTCATCAATTCATCATCAAACCATCATAAAAATTCAAAATTTTTGAAAATTCATAAAAAAAATCCGAAATTCACCAATTTATTTCCCGAGGGGGCATATATCACTATCTTTTCAAAATTTATCATCTGGGGCAGGTCTGGGGCATGTTTAATCGTCAATACTGGCGGCCGAAGCAAAAACATTCTTTGAAACACTGTGTAAACACATCACTTCAAAGAGGGGCAAAATGTAGACACCTAAAAATGGTCTGGAGAATCCAATTAACCGAATACGCCTTATTTGATTAATTAATCTTAAAATTCCTCTACTTAATAAATAAATAAGAATATTTATTTATATTAAGTTCATTTATCAAATTCTCCTATTTTTCTTTCCTAATTAAATAAACAAAATTAAAAACTTTGTTTTATTTAATTATTATCACATTAATTCTCTCTTAATTAAATAAACAAAATTAAAAACTTTGTTTTATTTAATTATTATCATTATCTCTTTTTATCTTAAAATTAAATACACAATTTAAATAATTCGTGTTATTTAATTTCACATTTCCTCTTAATTAAATAAAGATTGTCAAAAATCTTTTATTTAATTATCACTCTCCTTTAATTTAATAAAACCAAACCCTATAGTTTGATTTATTAAATTATTTATTCCTCATTTTTGCTAAATTTAAATAAATTAAAATTATTTAAATTTATTGCATAAAGTTTGCACTATTCCCTCACCAATAAATATTTATTTCCCCACCAATGAAATTAATGGCACTGCCATTCACGGGAAAGCTTCAGGGAAAATTTGCAGGAAGTTCTCTCAACAACCTTCCACCCACCTTCCCTCTTATCTTGCCTGGTGTTTTCATGGGGAGAAACCATTCTCCATGATCAGCTCCTTCTTCTCATCCCATGCCTTTGGATTCTCCAGAGGAAATCACAGCCCCTCATCCCGGTTTCCTGTGCAATTGTGCTGCCGTGAAAGCTATAAATATAGCTCTTGGGCTACAAGAAAAGGATCCCAACGAATGCAATCTTACTCTGCAGGTTTCTAGAGCACTCAAGCATCCAAACCATCCAGCATTGAAGCAACCATCCAACATCCACCAAGCATCATCCTTTTGCAGTCATGGCTGCCATTAGCATAGAATTGCATACTTAAATCATATTAGAATCATCTTAGTTTAATTTCTCATTCTCTAAGTGTCACTAAATAGTTTAATTAGCTTAAGAATCTGAGAGCTAAATAAATTAGTTCAGTCTTTAGAGTTAGAGAGCAATAGGATAAATTTCTGTAGATTTTGTAGTTTAATTTAGTTTAAATTTCTTAATCTTAGATGCAATATCTTATTTAGAAGCGTAGAGGTATTGTTTACTTAATTTTCCCCTTTTACACGCTTACAGTTGACACAAGAAGTAAGTGCCGTGGAGGGGAGCCAGTTGGGTCAAGCATCTAGTCATATGCTAAGGAAAAGTGCGGTTGGGGTAAAACCCACGTGGAATCCAAAAGAATATAGTCTTTCACAACCTTAGGAGTGTACATTTTCTTGATGTGTCTTTATACAAGCATTTTCAAAACAAAGAAAACGTCATGTATCGAAAGTGAAAACCTTGATTCAGAATTTTAACTCCATAAAAATTGAGAAACACCAACACCATTCTATAGGTTATGGAATTCTACCCCATTTAAAAAAAGAGCTCCGTATGACCATTTTCAAGAAAATTTCAAAAAAACCAATTTTGAACCTATTCTGGTGCCTTTTTTCTCTATTTTGGCGCATTTGAGGTCCCAAGTGGTGCCTTTTGTCTCTGTTTTGGCACCTTTTGCAAAACACAAAATAGTGACCTAGGTTCATTTCTTGTCCAAAAATCAGTCTCATCTTGGGAATCCTCAGAAGTATTCAACCAATCCTTAGGTAAAACAGAGTTTGAACATGTGTGTTACCAAATGATTTCACGAAAGATTAAAATTCAGAAACCAAAGTCCATACCTCTTAGTCCAAAACAACATCAAAGACGGTTATCAACACTTTACGAATTTAGAGAGAGGTTTGCCTTCAATTTCTACAAAAGAGCTTGCAAGAAATATCCCAAATTATACATCTTTTACTATTGTCAAAATTCACAACTTTTCCAAAGATTTGAGTACCTTGTTTAGGAAGAACATTTACCATCGGTTTCACAGTTTGAACAAAAATTTCAAAACTTTCTCAAGTCCAATATCATTCCTTAGATACCTTATAAGTCTAAACTTATTAAAATTGACCTCTACAAGTGGAATTTTCCAACCTAAGCCAAGATCTAACATCACAAAGTACCAACATCATCAAATTTATCACACCTTTGATTATTAGGCCTAGTTTCATCATTAGGATTTATCATCCTCTCATCACAAAATGAAGCTATATATTCAAATCTAACCTAGTTTCATTAGAATTTGTCACTCTATTTGACTTAGTTGTAATCCTTGGTACTTTTCCAAAACCTAGATCAAAGTTTAGTGAAAACTATAACACTTGTATGCCCGTCCAAACAAGGTTGCAAAAACAAAAGATCAAGGAAAAAGGACTTGAAAATCAAAACATTGAAACTCCAAACATTGAAATTTTGACCATTGAAACTCTGATCATTGAGACTCAAAACACTGAAACTCAAAGTAGTGAAACACAAAACACCATGGTAGAGGCTGAAGAGAATCCTTTTCATGGACTCAACAACACTAACAGGGAAGAAGTAACCGAAGAAGATGTCCAACATGCTGAACAAGACCCCAATTTCCACAAGTGTTTAGAAACAATTTTTGAAAGAAATGGGGAAAAATACCTCCTTATGTTAGCTAAACAAGGTGCTAAATTTTTGGAAGAATTTGATGTAAATCAACTAAAAGCACCTCCCAAAAAGGCCAAAAATGATCCTGAACAAGTAGTTGCCTTGACTCATCTAGTAAAGACCCTCCAACAACAAATGTTTGACATACAAAAGGGAACTTAAAAATGATACTTGATCCAAGATATTTGTCCATATCTGTTTGATCAAAGTATTGATGTGATACCCTTTCCCAAACATTGTGAGTTCCCTAAGTACAAAAAATACAATGGAAAAGCCAATCCAATTGATCATGTAAGGGAATTTAGAACCATGAGTCTCGAATTTTCCTATGAGGAAACTCATTTGATGAGATTATTTCCAAGAAGCTTAGGTGGACATTGTCTTGAATGGTTCTCCAAACTCACCTCACCAATCAACACCTTTGAGGAATTAGTCAACAAGTTCATCACCCAATATTCATACAACATCCAGCATGACATCACCATGAAAGATCTTTGTAACCTAAAACAAAAGAAGGGTGAATCATTCCTTGTGTTCTTGCAAAAATGGAGAAGGTTATTTGCACGATACTCTTGTCCTGTACCGGAAAAGGAAAAGATAGCAATCTTTATTGACAACCTTAATGACGAGATGAGTTATATATTGGAATTACAATGTCCCCCAACCTTCGAAAAATTGATTGAGAATGGGATTAAAATTGAGGATGCCTTAGTCAAGAGAGGAGTCATCAAGATATACAATGAAAACAACTCATCAAACCCCTCCAACAATTACAATAGTGGTGACAAACCTAAGTTTTGGCAACGAAACAAGAACCTTGGAAACAATGATGGTGTAGTCAAAGGTCAAAATGAAAAACTTGTATTCAACCTAACTACAATCTCTGCCAAAACTAATTAGAATAACAATCTCCCCGACAACCAAGGCAACAACCAAGGTAACAACCAAGGAAACAACCAAGGAAAAAACCAAGGTAACAACCAAGGTAACAACCAAGGAAACAACCAAGGAAAAAACCAAGGTAACAACCAAGGTAACAACCAAGGAAACAACCAAGGAAAAAACCAAGGTAACAACCAAGGTAACAACCAAGGTAACAACCAAGGGAACAACCAAGGTAACAACCAAGGTAACAACCAAGGGAACAACCAAGGTAACAACCAAGGTAACAACCAAGGGAACAATCGAGGCAACAATCAAGGAAACAACCAAGGAAACAACCAAAATGTCAACCAAAGCAATAATCAAGGTAATGTTGGACCTAGGAGACCATCGTATAGATCATACTCAAATCGAAGGAAGTTCACACCTTTTGGGCAATCACCATATTCAACATTAAAAGAACTTCTCAAAGCTAAGGTCATAACTCTACTAGAAGTGAGAAATTGGGAACCACAAGTTAAACCTCCATGGTGGAACGAGGCCCATTTTTGTGAGTTTCACCACAACAAGGGACATAAAACCAATGACTGCATGTAGTTGAAACACTTGATACAAGATCTAATTGACAACAAGACGATATTTGTAGAAGGACCTCAAACGAACAATGATCATGGGGCATTCAAGAACCCCCTACCAAACTATGAGAAAGGAGAGTCCTCGTCATCAAACAACAAAGGTAAGAACATAAAATATGTCTATGACACCACCATTCTGCATATTGAGGTAGTTGATGATCCAACTCATGACACATCAGATCTTATTGCAAATGATAACTCAACCAACGATGAAACCATTGAACATGAACAAGAAATCATTGCAATTGAAAATAATCACCATACTGTTGACACTACCTCACATCAAATCAATGTTATCAAAATCAGGGAATGACACGACGACACACCTACCAATGCAATCACATGAGGATAAGCTAAGGTAACATTGAAAGGAGCTACCCCTTCCACATCCAAATCAATTACTGCCCTTGCGACTCAATATAATATAGTGAATAAATTGTAGAAGATGCCCACACAAATATCCATATTGGAACTCCTCAAGATTTCTCTTGCTCATAAGGAAATCCTGGAACAAGCTCTAGTTGCCACCACGGTACCCAACAATCTAGAGGTTTTCCAATTCCAGACTATGGTGGGACATTTGACTACACCGCACTGCTTATCCTTTTCTGAACATGATGATGTATTTATCAATCATCCCCACAACATTTCTCTACACATAGAGGTCCTAATCCACAAGAACTGCGTTAAATATGTCCTAATAGATGGAGGAGCTGGCTTGAATATCTATACTTTGAAACTTGATAGTGCACTAGGCTATTCAAAAAATGCTATTGATCCTAGAAGGAAAATCACAATAAAAGCATATGATGATGAGGAAAAATATTCACAAGGGCTAATAGTGCTACCTATTCAAGTGGGACTAGTTGTAAGATATATAGTATGCCAGGTGTTAGATAAAGAGTTAACCTACAACATACTCTTGGGAAGACCTTGGATTCATGACATGCAAGCAGTGCCGTCCACATATTACCAATGTTTGAAGTTCCCATTCAATGGGTAGGAAATCACTATTACAGCTGATTCAAACCACCTACAATATTGTAACACCCTCAAGACAACCCAAGATGCTTTTGTACCACACAACAGGGGAGCTCCAATTCAGGCTTTATCAAATGATGGGAAATAATTAAATTCCTTATCAAATTGGGTTGAGAAAAAGGACCAATCAAAGGATAAGGATATTGGTGATGCCAATCCCTCAAGTAAAGAAAGTACATCAAATCCTACTCCACAAAATCATGAAATTCAACTTGAATCCTTATCAAAACAAATCGCCAAGATCCAATTGAAAGATAAAGGCATGGGGGAATACTCATTTCAGCAATCCTTATGCTTGTCGCAACTTTCATCTTCTCCAAAGTCATATGGACAACCATCGACATCAAGACAACAATTATCACAACCCACCACACTATTTGATGGAAACTTTGTAAGAGTAGACACATTTGTGGATGAGTCAGATGACAAGGAGGTTTTAAACTAGTTGTACAAAGATGAAGAATCATCACAAGCATCCACTTCAAGTGTACAAACAGAGCAATATGGAAAAGGAAATACAATCATGGAAAATATGGGATACGAGGGAAAAGGCCCTATTGGTAAAAGGAAGGAAGGCATCATAGAATCAATACAACCTATCACAATGCAAGCCAAAGATAAAATAGGACTGGGGTATAGAGAAGAATCTAGAGAAGAAACCAGACAAGAAGTTGTTGAAAGAATCCTACAACTACAAGCTAGTGACACTCATGAAACTGATTCAAATGAGTACGAGTGGGATTCATTATCTGAAGAGTCTTGTCATGATAAGGAAATTTGTATGGTCCAAAAATATACTCCCATATGTGAGGAGGGTCAAAGTTTAGGTCATAGACTGCTTGAAATAGGATCCTTACACATTGATGATTCCAGCGAAGATGATTAGACTCAGAGTGAAACAGATAATTCAAAGGAGAGTTACCTTATGGACATCGATTTTGCTATTAGACAATTCAAAGAAAATACTATTGAGACTCTTACTGCATCTGAATTTAGCCAATCCAACGACTCCTTACCCCTGATACATCCTGAACTAATAGATTGGGATAAAATTGAGCCATCTGATATCCCTCTCTTTTCAAATGACGAAGCCATTGTAAATTTCCTCTATTCTGCCAATCCCGAGATAGATTCCACCATTAAACATCATAACGAAGCTTCCAACCAGGAGAGTGTCAAATTTTCTAGCTGCAAAATGAATAATACAGGGAATAGATCTGATGGTGAAAACCATTCAATGGCAGTATCAAATCTAGAAAAAGTAAAAGCAAAGAGTGTATCCAATAGTGAAAACCTCTCTAAGGTGTTAAAGGATGGAAGATTTGACACACTCCTTGAACACTTTCACGAATGATCTAAAATATTGGTTGAACTCACCCAGTCTATCAATATTTGCAATGAAGAAATAATAAAGACTATCCATCTGGCAGAATCCTTGACAGATCAAGAAAAAATGAACATCAAATTCTTCACAGAAAGGAAAATCAAACTTTCTTGGTCTTATGCCAACATGCCAGGGATTGATCCAGAACTCATCATGTATCACCTATCTCTACCAACAGGAATAAAATTGGTCAAGCAAAAGTTAAGGAAAATGCATCCCCACATTGCCTTCTTGGTCAAAGTCGAACTAAAGAAGTTATTGAATGTGGGATTTATCAGACCTATCGGCTATGTAGAGTGGATTTCTAACATTGTACTTGTTTCCGAACCAGACAAAAGCATCTGAATCTGCACATATTTTAGAGATCTCAGTAAAGCTTGTCCAAAAGATGATTTTCCTTTACCTAACATTGACATCATCATGGACTTGACTACTCGCCATGAAATTCTCTCACTTATGGATGGATTTTTAGGGTATAATCAAATCAAAATTGCTCTTGAAGATCAAGATAAAACTGCCTTCACATGTCCTTGGGGCACTTTCTGTTGGAATGCCATGCCATTCAGGTTGAAAAATGTTGGAGCCACATATCAGAGAGCAATGACCGCCATATTTCATGACATGATGCACACTTTTATGGAATACTATGTAGATGATCTGTTGGAAAAATCCTACACCAGAGAAGGACACCTAGAGACCTTAGATAAAATCTTTACCAGACTGGAGAAGTTCAATGTGAGACTAAATCCCAAGAAATGAGTATTCGGTGTAACATCGACTAAATTTTTGGGGTACATTGTGTCGGCTAAAGGCATTCAAGTAGACCCTACAAAGGTCAAAGCTATCATGGAAATTCCTCCTGCTAAAAACATTAGCCAACTCAAATCCTTGCAAGGAAGATTCCAATCTATCAGGAGGTTTATTGCACAACTGGTTGAAAAAAATCACCCCTTCAATCACTTGCTCCACAAGAATGTATCTTTATGATGGGATGAGAAATGTGAAGGAGCCTTCAATCAATTGAAAAAATATCTAATGAGTCCACCTATCTTGATACCACCAACAGAAGGAAAGCCACTTTTGTTGTACATAACAACAACTGAAATATCATTGGGAGACTTGTTAGCACAAGAGGATTCAACATGAAAAGAAAGGGTAATATACTACATCAGCAAAACATTAAATGGCTATGAGATCAATTAAACCTTCATTGAAAAGGCTTGTTTAGTAATAGTGTTCGCTACCCAACAATTGTGACACAACATGCTTACCCATACCATCAAATTGATAGCCAAGATAGATCCACTAAAATACCTTCTAAGCAAAGCTAATCTAACTGGAAGACTAGCCAAGTGGGTCATGATGCTGAGTGAATTTAAAATCCAATATGTTGATAGGAAGGCAATCAAAGGACAAGCAATTGTGGATCAGTTAGCTAAAGCACCATTGCAGGATAATCATCCCATGAACGCTGAGTTTCCAGATACTGATGTCCTAATAGTGTTCACACAAAAATGGGTCTTATATTTTGATGGCTCTTACACACAACATGGATCAGGAGCCAGAATTTTGTTTATCTCACCACAAGGTAATACCATTCCCAAGTCTTATAGACTGATGTTCCCTTGCACCAACAACATGACCGAATATGAAGCCTTGATCATTCGAATCAAAGTAGTAGTTGAGTGGAAGATCACAGAGTTACATGTCTATGGGAATTCACAACTAGTCATTAACCAAGTAAATGATGACTATCAAATAAAGGATGACAAGCTGATGCCCTACAAAAGAATAGTTGATGACTTCAAAAAGTACTTTGTGGAAATAAGGTTTGAGAAAATTTCTCGAAGTGATAACAAAGCTGCTGATGCCATGGTAGCCATTGCTTCTCTCTTGCAGATTCCAAAAAAAATGAGTCTGTTACGAGTTCATGGTGGAAAAATTGTTCAAACCATCTTATGACAACCCTAAGTACCAAGTTATGGACCATCTAGCTGAGGCTGAAACTTCCCTCTACGGGAATATCTATACGTACCTAAAAGATAACACCCTCCCTCCTGACCTATCTCATAATAAAAAATAAAACTTCATTCTCCAAACCACCCGACACACCCTTATTGCGGATGTCCTTTATCGACGAGGTCTTGATGGAACTCTCCTCCGATGTCTGGAACATGACTAGTCTGAAACAACTTTACGAGAAGTACATGAAGGTTTTTGTGGCACTCATTCGAGTGGTTTAACCCTAGCTAAGAAACTCCTCCGTTTGGGATACTATTGGCCTACTATGGAGAAGGATTCTTTTCAATTTGTCAGGAAATGCTAGAAGTGCTAGATTCATGGCAATCTCATCCACGCACTAGCGTAGGAACTTCACCCTTTTGCATCAACATGGCCCTTTTTTTAGTGGGGATTGGACCTCGTAGGCAAGATTCATCCATCTTCATCCAATGGACACAAGTTCTTTATCATAGCTACTGAGTATTTCACGAAATGGATCGAAGCTATCCCTCTAACTACTATCACAGGAAAACAAATCTCATCCTTCATCTTGAACTATATCATCTATAGATATGGCATCCCTCAATCCATCATCATTGACAATGAATGACCTTTCAAAAATCAAGACGTTGAAGAAATTTGTGAGAAATTTCACATCCAACATCAGTTTTCTACACCGTATTATCCTCAAGGAAATGGCCAAGCTGAGGCCTCAAACAAGACTATCTTGAAGATCCTGAAGAAAACCATCAATGATGCTAGAAAAGATTGGCACATTCAATTGAACCCTACCTTGTGGGCTTACAAAACAAGTATCTGAACCCCGATAGGAGCTACACCGTACTCTCTAGTCTATGGATCAGAGGCTATTCTACCTATTGAGGTTGAAATACCATCACTCCAGGTGTCACTAAAAGGGATCATTTCAGATGAGGATCATAGAGTGGCTAGATTACAAGAATTAGAACTCTTGGATGAATACCGTTAGCATGCAGTGGATCACCTGAAAGCATATCAACAAAGAATATCTAGAAGCTACAACCAAAAAGTCAAGCCTAGAACATTCTAGTTTGGCGATTTAGTCTTGAAAGAGAACCCTCAAAATCAACAAGATCGAGAAAAGAAGGGGAAATTTGAACCAAACTAGCTTAGTCCCTTTGTCATTGTCTTAGCCTTCGAATCAGAAGCATATCAATTGTCTACACCAGAAGGGGATTTGTTGGATGAACCCCTCAACAACCTGTATCTCAAGAAGTTCTACACTTGAATCATCTAAGTACATTGGGGAAAAGATCCTGAAAAATACCAAAAACATCAAAAAATATCCTGAAAAATGGTTGCCTTGATGAAAACTTGGTAAACAGGCATCTTGGTAACAACAAAAAATTCAAAAAGATCAAAGAAATCATAAAATCTAAAAAAGTACAATAAAAACAAGTAGTGAAAACCTGGCAACAGACACTGTTTGTGATAGGTCAACTTTTCCATCTATTTGAGCATTTCGACTAGTCACTTTCACCATCCATTTGCCTATCATTTGAAATCTCCATGTACATATCTTGGCATCATGGTCGTGTCTCACCCTAGACTGGGGAAAAAATCCTGAACTCAATGGGGGCAACGAACTTTGAGCTTGAACCAACAGATAAACAACAGGATGACAAACACAACCAAAAACAATGATCAAAACACAACCCAACATTGAACATCAACCACCATTAGAAATGCATTAAACATCCATATCATATCAAAATCCAAAAAATAGGTCAAAATTCAGTGAAAAAGTAAAAAATAGTCATCTTGTTGAACCATGTTGTCTTTGAGCTTAAACGTAGGCAAGGTTAATCTTTGATCAGCCCTCGAGACACCCTAGGTCAATTCCTTTAGTGGCCCATTGTAATTAGTTGTCGTCTCTCATCTATTCATATCTTGGTCCTGTAAATTGGTTGAGTCAGTCAAACTATGTGGTCTCTGCATATACAACATAGGCAAGGCTAATTTGTTGATCATCCTCCAAAGGCCCTAGGATAGGTCTTTAGGTTAGGTTCTTAGTCAAATCTCAAAAAACACCTAAAAATTAGAAAATCAAAAAATTCCAAAAACATAAAATCAAATCAAAAGGATGATGCTCTTTTGAATCATGGGTTTATCACGTTAAACACAAATGTTCAATTGTTGTACTTTGATTTTTGTTATCATATCTCTAGAGCCCCTCGATGATGTATTGAACTAGAGGAGCTAGGAAGGAGTATGATTTGTTTTCTTTGTCTGTTGTCTATGAGTTGATGATTATTACTGTGCAAATTGTCACAAGACATGCGCTACAAAGTATCACTGATGACATTTCGAGTTGCATAGGAAAATGTTTAACTCTTGTCTATTTATGCAAGCAATGCTCAGGTCATCCTGGTTTAATTATACTTATATGCTTGTGTTAACTTGCACTATCAAACATCATGGAAGTAGTACTCCGGTCATCATGGTCTAAATATACCATTGATGCTTGTACTCACTTTCAACATTCTAAAGGCCCAATGATGATAAAAAGCATGAAAAATCGATTGTTACGAATGACAACTTGTGCATACGAGATTGGCATAGTTAGAATAGATTTCATCCATGTTAGTTTGCATCTGTATTAATGGAATTTCTAAAGCTGCAACAATGATGTTATCTCTTTCATTAAGGGATTAAGTACACTTGAAATTTTTGAAAACACATCATTTTCATATAATTAGAAAACATTTTCATTTAGCTGCATATCAGTTGCATCATCATTTGCATACATTAGAAAACATTACACCATCATTCATTCATTCATACATCATATCATAATATTTGCATCAGAAAACACAAAATGACATCCATCGCATCTCATTTACATAATCAAAATTATTTCATTTAGTGGCATTAGGGAAGTGGTTCACTAAGCTTAAATGAGTGAGTCTCTTCAGATTTCCAAAAGAATTGGGAGATATGTCAAGTTTTGTGAAGCTTAATTTAACAAAGAATCAACTAACGACAACCTTCCCACAACTCTTGGAAGATGGATAGATTCACTAATTTAAGCTTAAGACCCTATAACAAAATCAGCTACATAATCATTTGCATCACATAATCATCATTCATAAATACAAAACATCACACATCATTTGCATCACATCCATACATAATCAATATGCACATCGCATTTCATTACATTTCATCATTGCATAAATCAAATTCATTTCACATAGCATAAAAATAAAGCATATAGAGTCATCCATCATTGCATTATCATATCATATCATCATTCCATCCATCATGCATTCATTCATTCATCATTTATTTGCATTAGAAAAAAATAAATCATAGGATCCATCACATGCATCACATAGGCATAAATCCATAAAACACCCTAGAATCATTACACATCAGTTGCATAATCATTTACATCCATAGCATATCATAACATTAGAACCATTATCATAACATGGAAATTAAATGCATCATAGACATCTATCATCATTCAACACATAGATCATAATCATGCTGCATATCATATAATCTCAAAAATCATAATGTCAAAGTGAACAAGGATATCCCAAGAGTATGACGAGATACTTCAATCTAAAAAATGGCACTGCATTGTAATGTTTGAACACAAGAAGATACATTATTAATGTCACAACAGTGTATACATCATAAGATACTACATTGAGCTCCCCCCAGATGGTACTGTCATCACAAAACCGGTACCCCCTCCACCTGACATACCTGCACCAGGATCTCTCCTATCTCTAGAAAATGGTTGAGTAACACCCATGCTAACAATCCGAGACCGGGATCTACTGGATTGAGATGGTAAAAATCTCTCTCGCTGATCAGAAGGAACCAACTCATGATATTTACCCCTATAAAAATGCAACTCCTGAGCAGTGTGTTGAATCTCTCTTAGGAACTCCGTTGTACCCGTAGACCTTACAACCTGCTGTAATCTCTTGGTAATTCCCTCGGCTTGCTCTTCCTGCTGTTTGAAGGCATCTCTCTTTGCAGTAAGTATGAAAACTTGTGCCTATACCTGTTGTATCTGTTTCCTATCAGCACCTCTCTCAGCTGTCAGTATTTGAATCTGTGCCCGAGCCTGCACTAACTCATCCTGAAGTGTCTCAAACTGTGCCCAAGCCTACACTAACTCACCCTAAAAATTTTGTACTTGTGCCTGTAATGTCTCTATCTGTGCCTGCTTCTGATGAGAAGGGAATCCAATCCAAATCCTAGGGAGCACTACCCGAGGTACAGTAATACTTCTCCTCCGTCTAGGAACTGCAAAATTTAGAAAGTGACTGCCAACTACACCTGATGGCTCTACATCTGAATCACCACCATCATTTTCACCACCCCCACCACCACCATCAACACCATTGTCATCCCCTCCATCCCCAATATCACTCTCCTCCCCCTCTCCATCCACCCTCTATCTCGGTACCCTGTCATCATCATCAACTAGTGGAACTGGCTCATCAGGACTAGATAAAAGGATGTGTGTAGAAATACTCAGAATAATCCTCTGTTATCCCCACATCTGTCATCTGCGAAACATAATCCCATGCACATGGAGTCAATGTATAATACTCGGTACAAGCAACATCATACGATACGCAAGGGACCCACTCCATCGCATCCTATCATCGTTGTGCATAATGGGAAACCCCCTGGGGCATCGCTTGAACTCATCCAAACTATCAACAAACCTACAGATACAAATATCTCTCAAGCACAGAATGTGTCCAGCCAATCAAGTATCGCTATAACATGTATGGAATCTCCACCTGATCCTCTAGCCACATCTCACAATCCAAGTACGAGCACCATGTCACGATCTCCAGATCATCTAGGGCACATCTCCAATAAGCTAATTTTCCCAACTTATAACATAGGGTCTACTTGTCGGTCGCTGTCTATCCCCCAATGGCCGAGTGATCGCTATATTCTCCCATGCCCATATCTATAGCAATGTCACTCCCACCGATAAACTGGCCCCTCTTAGATAAACAACATGGTGAAGATCAAGGTATAAGTGGGATAACTTGCAAGAGCCCCATGCATATATGGTCCCTGACAATTTCATATGCTCCAATACTCGACCCCAACCCACTAAAAATCCCTTTGACCTATGGTTAGGATAAAGGAATCCACTAATAAATCTAGAAAGAACATATGGTAGAGGGTCATATCTCCTAACCATCTACTACCAGGGGACCCAATGGCCTGACACATGATCATCTTGAAAAATTCTATGCAAAGCATTGGTCCTGCCCTACTCTACTCTATCATAAACAACTATATCACCCATCACTAAATCTACAAGATCCGATAAACATCCTCGGGAGTAACTTTTATCTCCCCAATTTCTAGATGAAAGGTATTGTGGTCACTATGCCACCTCTCTACTAGAGCAGTCAACAAACCCTATTAATCCTATATTGGGGTATATCTATCAAGGATTTCAACCCGCAATGGGCGATAATATCCAAATATGCCTGAGTCAACTACTGAACCATCTCCCATGTCTTTGAGAAACATTCCCAAGGCTGGAGCACATCAAATTCCTCCTAATCAAATTATGGAAAAAAAATCAGCATTAGATCAATCAATCTATCAAATTTATCCCTAACACAATGTTCAATAAAGATCATCAGTCAATCAAATCATGTTCAATCAAGATTATCAATCAATAAAATCAGGTTCAATCAACACCATCAAATCAATCAATCAAGACAATCATCAGTCCTATCATCGATCCTCACCTATCATGATGTTGAAACATCATCAATCTATCATCGATCCTCACCTATCATGAGGTTAATACATCATCAATCCTATCATTGATCCTCACCTATCATGAGGTTGATACATCAGTGAATCCTATCATCTATCCTCACCTATCATGAGGTCGATACATCAGTGAATCCTATCGTCGATCCTCACCTATCACGAGGTCAATACATCAGTGAATCCTATTGTCGATCCTCACCTATCATGAGGTTGATACATCAATGAATCCTATCATCAATCCTCACCTATCATGAGGTCGATACATTAGTGAATCCTATCATTGATCCTCACCTATCATGAGGTTGATACATCAATGAATCCTCTCATCGATCCTCACCTATCATGAGGTTGATACATTGGTGGATCCTATTGTCGATCCTCACCTATCATGAGGTCGATACACCAGTAAATCCTATCGTCGATCCTCACCTATCATGAGGTCAATACATTAGTGAATCCTATCGTCGATCCTCACCTATCATGAGGTCGATACATCATCAATCCTATTGTCGATCCTCACCTACTAGGAGGTTGATACATCATCAATCCTCACCTATCATGAGGTTGATACATCAATTAATTCTACCATCGATCCTCACCTATCATGAGGTCGATGCATCATCAATCCTATCATCGATCCTCACCTATCATGAGGTCGAAACATCATCAAGTTATCCTATCATCGATCCTCACCTATCATGAGGTCAAAACATCATCAACTTATCCTATCATTTGACTCTCACCTATCATGAAATCAAATCAAACATCAATCAAGCAAAAAACATCACATAATCAGACTGAGATCAATCAAAACCATCATTGAATAGAACAATGCAATGACTAACATGATTCATGAACATTATACAAGCCTCAACGAACATCAACAATGCAACATTCAACATAAACAAGAGGACTTTAATCAATCAAACATCATCGGACAGGAAAAAAAAAGGCATATCATCTGGAATCACTCAAGGGAAAAACCATCAAGCTTGAAAAAGGCGCCATTTGGGACCCTAAAGGTGCCAAAACAGAGGAAAAAGGCACCATTTGGGACCCCAAAAGTGTCATTTCAGGGTTAGAAGGAATCACAACATGAGGTCAAGCTTACAAAAGGAATCATTTGGGACCCCAAAGGCGCCAAAAAAGAGGCAAAATGTGCCATTTGGGACCCCAAAGGCACCAAAACACAAGCACAAGGTTTCAGAATAGAAGCAAGAGGTGCCAAAACTCTCATAAACTCCCAAAAATGACTTAAAAATAACAAAAATACCCCCCAAAAGTGAAAAAATGACTCTAAATGGCCTACAACACCTATCTACCAACTTCAAAATATTCATAAAAGGTGGGAAAATGACTAAATGAGGTTTCTTGTAATGCGTACTATAGGTCCAGCTGCAGTAGGGTGGCCGTGGTGGTGAAGGCGCTCGAAACGATGCTTGTGAGAAGGGATCTCCATCTTCCTCTAGTTCTCCACTCTCCAAATTCTCCAAACTTACAGTGTGCAAATGAATTCACTTTTCCCACTTTTTACCTTTTTAAAGGACAATGGAGGGAATTATGGTGGGAGTTATTATAAAAAATGGAGTTTAATTAATCAAAATTGTTCAAGGAGAGAGTGTAGAATCAAATTTTGAGAGATAAATCATATCTGACATCAAAGCATCAATGGTTTAACATTGGATCATCATCACATCACTACAAAATGATCACACAATCATTGAATCCTCCACAAAACATAAAAAATTCCACATTTTACCGATTTATCTCTCGAGGGGGAATATATCCGTCAATACCTAAAAATCAACATTCTGGGGCATTGTTTGGGGCATCAAAAACTTTTATGAGCATCAATATCAAAATTTTCTTTGAAGAAATGTGTAAACACATTACTTCAAAGAGGGGAAAAATGTATACACCTAAAAATAGTCATCACCTTTAATTAATTAAATACTAGCTATTTGATTAATATTTCAACCATGTATAAATAAATGCTCAATTTATTTATATTGCTCACTCTTCTCTAATTCTCCAAAATCTAAAACACTTTCTTCTAAATTAATTAAATAAAAAATATTCCCTAAACTTGTTTTATTTAATTAAACTTCACTAAATCCAATTAGGAATTAGAGCACATTTCTACAACTTTCTGTGTGCCACCTCATCAAGGTCACATGAAAATAAATAACTCTAATTTTTAATTAGAATTATCCTCAACTCATTTCAAAAAAGCACATGGCTCATTTCCTCCCACATTTCCACTAATTTTGGAGCACATGACTTATTCTTCCCACACTTCCACCCATTTTGGAGCACATGATTTATTCTTCCCACACTTCCACCAATTTTGGAAGCACATGGTCTTCTCTTCCCACACTTGAATCTTCCATCCAAATGGAATGTTTCCCATTGGTCAAGAGATTCTTCCACACACATGGCATGTTGTCTTCGGTCAAGGGGACAACATCTTGATTCTCTTCATCTTCACCATCCATTCTTCTTATTCGATCTAGACCATTGATTATTGCCACCTCACTATATGCTTAGAAAGTTATCATGCATATTTATCATTAGAGCTTGGAGCATTCTTGGAGTCTTATAGATAGTTTTTATATCATGTTTTGCATCATGTTTAGATCTTAGATTAATATATTGCAACATAGTTGCATTTTATCATCCATCTTGCATCATGGTTGCATTTTAGATTAGTTCATTTTAGGTTTGCATTTGAGCATATGGAGTATCATGCATACAATCATATAGATCACTACTATAGTATCCACCACTGTTTGTGTATTTATCATCAACATCATCCTTCACTCATCATAGCATTCATCATCATTGTTTGCACATAGTTTCACGTAGGCATATAGTTGGCTTGCATGTTGAATACTAATCTTGTTTCTTAAGTGTCATTCTAATAGCCTATGTGCATATAGAAATCTGAGGGCCAAAAGGGTTAAAATGAATCATTTAAGAATAGAGGACAATGAGACATTCTTGGAAGATTTCTCTTTATTGCAACTTAGAATAGTTTACTTTTCTTTGTATCTTTCAATATAAATCATTTCATTAAGGTTTGTGTTGATACTAACTTTTCACATTTAACACACACACACCTACACCATGCCAGAGATGCTCTACCATGATCACATGTCGATGGAACTAATGGAGTGGTGGGACTCGACCACCTCCACAATCCACCTTTCGATGGGTGAGATGATTGTCACCGTGGAGGACATCTACTATATTGCCACCCTACCCATTTGTGGATGACAAGTGGCTTTGGATGATATTTTTTCTACTCGAGAGATTCGAGGGAATTATATATTACACAGGGCACATGGCCTTGGTGATGGGATGGGCCACATCTACATACATTGGTTCGAGTAAGGAAATGTAATAGTTCCCATCATATGGAGGGTAATGGTGGTGATGGTTTCCCTATAGGTGACCATGGATGGGAGAGGCTCTCACCTCCACGGGGACCTCGTCCACACCATCAAACAGATGGAGGAGTAGTGCATCGTCTATATGTGGGGCCAGAGCATGTTGGAACACCTATACTGCGAACTGGGAAGGTTTATGCATTATGAGTATGTGAGCCTCATCATGTGTACATTATTACAAATGTGGGAATTTTCTCACATCACTTGCACCTAGCTAGTTAGATATTTGTGGGTAAGGGATTGCATCATTTCGATGGAACACTAGTACAAGCTTGTTCATTAGTGGAGATATGGAGATTTATAGTATTGGAGACTTTAGATGGATACCTTGCAGACCTACTATATTAGATGGTGTCGATACAAAGGGATGAGATGGGTCGACAATCACAGATGTCTGTGGAACATGTAGCATGATCATTTTTTGATTGGTCACACGGATCATAGTATTATACCTTTCTATTGGATCAGGGTGGTGAGACAATTTGACATTTTGTAGACTATTTTGTGAAATGTTCCATCATACACCTGAGCAGCAAGGAGCACCACTAGATCGTCAATGTCTTACCATAGTCAACGTCATTCCTATTGATGATGAGGCAAATGATCGGGACTAGCCTCCAATGCTGCCCATAGGAAACATGGGCGTAGTATAGGGTTTCTAGACATGATAGTTGCACCATATTACTTTGATTTTCCTAGTGGATGCCCCCAAGGGAGATGCTAGTGTTTAGGAGGAGGCAATTCTAGTAGGAGGAGATATAGGGGAAGATGGTGGTGTTGAGTAGTAGTAGGCCGAGGAGGTGGGAAAAATGATGGTGAGGCCAAGGTGACGACAAAGGTTGTCATCCCCTCCACCAACCATTTAATTTTCAACAGTGGTGCAATCAGCTTCCATTGGCGTAATGATTATAGTAGCAGTTGCAACATCTGGTGCAAGAGGTATTGGATGCAACTTTGTTCCTCCCCCTAACCCATACTAGCAGGCTAGGGACCTAGGTACTAGATTTATTTGCTATTTCCTTTATAGTACTTTTGGTTTTATCTCGTATATATATGTTTGTGTACATGCTTTGATATATAATGTGGTACTGATGGGTCCACTTTCTCTCTGGTTGTGGTGGACACACATGGGTGGATGCGTTCATTGCATAATACATCTCAGAGATTTCCTGACCATGCCTATTCAAGGGATTGTCATAGAGGCATGCAAGTCGACTACAACAAGGTGACATGCCCATCTTTGGACAACATACAAGGAGGCATAGGTGGAGGTCACTCAGAGGACTGTTGATGTGATGAGCCTCATTGGATATAGAGGTCAGTTGTTGAGGGAGTTGTAGGTTGCACTAGTTGAGAGAGATGAGGTGAGGATGAGAGCTAAGAGTGTTGAGGAGGCACGTGACACTCTTCATTGAAGTCAACTTGATGACCTAATTGTGCAACCAACACTTGTGATGTTGATATGCGATTTGAAACTGTGAGAGGCCCTAAGGAGAGTAGAATACATATAGCCTCGCTGTAGGGAGAGATTAGGGACCTACCAGTAGCCATGTTAGTCATGTAGTCACACAGATCCTGCTTCATTTCCACCATCCATCTCTGACCACACTCACTACCAGGACTAGAGGGCTCAAGGAGCCACATGCCCAGACATTAGATGCCCATTTTAATGCACCATTTTTGTACCGATACACATATTTTGTAAAATATTTTTGATGTATAGATAGTGGCAGATATACAACCACCATTATTTTTTTATGACAATGGTGTGATACATGTACGTGACTTACATTTGATATATATATATATATACAAGAGATTTTGATTTTGACATCATGGTATTCATTGTTTTATATGTATGCTTTTGCTTTCATGTATGATTATGTGATGGATGTTATGCTTATGGATGTATGTTTAGATTAGATGCTATCATTATATAATAAACACACATGGATGTATATTATTTAAATATAATGATGATCTAATTGCCTAACCAAAAGATGCAATGCATGGATACACAACATAATCAAACACATTTATGTATGGAATTTCTAAAGAAATTAACACACACACACACATATGTTTACATCATAACACAAAGCACAATAATGTTTTAATGAATGGATGCCACAATATGATACACTATAATCCATAGGGGATGAGCATTACACACATGACACATAGACACTATGCATAGCATTGAAGAAGATGCATTGCATTTATGGGTTCTTTTAGAGGCATTCCATCCATAGATGAAAATCCATAGGCACCTGAACCATAAACAAAGAAGGTAATGTAAGGGCCTAACCAATTAGGACTAAACTTTCCCTTTTGATCAGGCGGTGCATTTGCATTTCTTTGATTCTCATAGAGAACCAGATCACCTACCTTGATAATTCTAGGAATAACACCCTGATTGTAATGTCTAGAGAGGGATTATTGATAAGCTTTAAGGTGGTCGAGGGCCAACAATCAATACTCATCGATAAAATCAAGCTGATGCAAATGATTAGGATGATAAGTCTCATCATCAATTAACCCTTTAAGGGAAAATCATAGAGATAAAATGTCCAACTCTAAAGGCATGATAGCATCAGAACCATACACAAGGTTGTAAGGTGTTCTGGTCACTATACGAACACTCACTGCATGGTAAGCCCATAACACACATGTTAAATGAGTATGCTAATCCTTACCATGTGATTTTACTTTTTTTCAAAGAATGAGCTGAAGAGTTTTACTAGATGCTTTGGCTTGGCCATTAGATTGAGGATACTACGTGTGACCATAGTCATAGTGTGAACTAAATATGATAGATCCAAATGAATTTGAACCATATTTAATCTCCTAAGCAATGATCCTAATAAGATATTTTAAATTATGAAGAACAAAAACCCATTAAAATAACATGAAATCAACATGAAAATGAAAGGGAAATCTATTCTAAGACTTCAGATCTTATCCTATTGGGGGAGTGGTGTCACATTGATGTGGAATGGCAACCCTTTCCCAATCCCTTGGATAATATGAGCTTGTTTCAATCAATTTTGTTGAATAAAACTGACAAAACTGATGAGATATGAACAAGAAATGATATAAAACTAGTTTAACATGATGGAGATGAATGATAAATGCTAAAATGCTAGATGTAAATGGATGCAAACTATGCTAAATGTAAAAAAAATTCAAAGATATAAGCTATTGATACAAACTATGCTAAAATGGATGCAAACTAAGTTACCATGGAATCCATTAATGGATGTTTAAGCTAAATGGATTAAGCTTTAATCTAAAATGCTATTAAATATGAAATATGGATGCAAGTGAGTATGAATTTCAATAGCATAAATTTTCTATCAAAGTATGGATCCATTTCTCTCCAAATAGTGATGCATTTATAGGAAAGAAAATAAAAAATCAAGGGCTCAAATCGATTTGATCAATAAATGGTCAATATTGAATGAAGGGTGAAGGCATGGATCAAGGATTCTCATCAGTGGATGAGAATCAATGATCACATAGATCAAGGAAAGATCAAGGGATAAGAAAGATTCAAACAAACACACTTTGTAACAACTTTGAAAGTTTGTTACAAAGTTTGTTTGAAAGAAATCATTCCCTTTTTGGAGCCAAATAGGAGAATATTCCTTTAGAATATTCCCTATGCAAGTGGATGGGAGGGGAAATTAGAAAATTTAGTAATTAAAACTAAATTTTAATGTGCAAGATGAGGAATGTGAGGATATTCATTAAATTATTGATTTACTTAATGAAAAGGGATGAGTGACATTTAATTAAATGATTTGGATTTAATAATGGCCTTGCCTACATTCAAGCTCAGAGACAATAGTTCAACATAGCTCTATTTTTTATTTGATTTTTGATGTTTTGACATTTTTAGGGATTTTGATGTGTTTTTGATTTTTTGATTTTTTGATTTTTTGATTTTTTTTTGATTTTGATGAGATTTTTATGAATGTTTTTGGGATTTTCAATGAAGTTGAGATAAACGATACCTAGATCATGATGTCGATGTCACATTGTGAGATATAAGACATGGATCAAGAGTTATTTTGAATCCAAAGTGCAATAACTTTCCCCTAGTGTCTAGCTATCCTTAATAGTTCAATGGAAAAAGCAAGATAGGTAATGTATATGTGAAGAGTTTCAATATAGTTTTATCGTGCTAGATATGGGCTATGGGACTTCATGAGATAAAATGGTAAAGAGCATGTCAAAAAGTTTTCCATGAGTAGAGTTGAAGTATACACCATCTTTGTCAAGATAAAGATAAACGAGAATATCTAGATAAATTTGGATTGGATGGATGGAGGAAACATTAGATTTATCATGACAAGGATGAGGTGCTTCTATCTGAGAATGATCATATAGATGCTCAATTCTAATCATGATGCTTGTTTTCTAGGTTTTCAACATAGTACTTTCCCAAAGTGCCACCAAAGTGGTTTTCACTAGAGGATGATTTTTATTTTTACTATTTTCTTTATTTTTTTTATTTTTTTGTGATTTTTTTGGAAGTTTTACCCTCATGTTGAACCACTTGATGGCATTGATTTAGAGGCTGATGAGTATAGTTTATGGTTTAATTTTGGTAGAATTCATGATCTATTTGCTGAAGTTATCATGGACCTTGATGTTTGAATGTTGATATTTCCTCAAAACCATAGACATTGGGCGTAATTTTATTTTTGCAAATCTTTAATGACATTGACATGTTATATGGACTATCTATGTTAATTCTACATGTGGATTAATGAATGTTATTTAAGATAGTTATAGATATGCAATTATTATTCATACTAATATTGCCATGCAGATATGATTAGAGGCCACTAAATTGAGAAGATTCCGCCAGCTGGTCGTTCACCATAACGTTCAACAAGGGAAACATTCAAAGGTTAATGAAGGTTGACAGTGGGAGATTCCTCATGCAAATCAAGTTGTAACCACCTTGTAAATGGTCTTTATTACTGTTGAGCGAATATAGGCATTACTGTTGTGCTAAATCTGCGTTGAGGTAAGCATGTCTAACCAGATTCCACACATGCGTAATTGCCTCTCCACTTTTCATGCTTTCCTTAAAGTGACATCCTCATAATTTGTTGGAGTTGACTGCCTTGCTAGGTGATTAGTTAGTAGCTTCTTTTCCTATAAATAAAACTCAGACACTCCTTCTCAGAAGGTTGCACAATCTGATGATGTAGGTGCATTCTTAGTTTTCAGTAATACAATTACACTACTCTATTATACTCATGTTTTCCAATGAATAAAATGAAGTTATAAGTCTATGCATCTAAGCTTACATTAGTTTAAGAGGATACTCATCCAAGGGGGCCCACTTGGTGAGCATTCCCTCTTGTAGTTTAGTATTAATTTGGTTATTACTTTCTGTTCAGTAATTAGTTAAAAATCTAAAACTGACTATTCCTATAGCCACTAGAATTCCATTTTGTGACTAATCCTGCAGCCAAAGCAGACATAGTAGTTTCTCGTTTGTTTGCTCAGATTTTTATTTCTGTCATGCATTTTGGCTTAGTATAGTTGGTTGTTTATGTTCAACATTTATGTTATTCCTTTCCAAGCAATTTACCTTCAATATTATGTTTTTGTTAGTTGTAGAATGAATATGGCTACTTTGGATCCTTAGTGCACATACAGTGTTGATCCATTTCAAGTTCACATCCCTAGGTTGAGAAGTTAAATGCACCTTCATGATGATTAAAATGGCTATTTAGTTTAGATGTCCAATCTTTGAATCACAGCTGTGAAGGATTAGTTGTTAAATCATTGTAGGAGGCCAACATTTTTGGTGCCATTGTCAGGGATGGTGTCAAACTAGGGTGTTCTTTAGAATCATTGATAGTTTTTCTTTCTATAGTATTTCATAAAGTTTCTCTTAGTATACCCCTCATTTAGGAAAGTAATGATCCCTATTATTTTTCCAAATCTTTGTGTGAGCTGGTTGATAGTGAGTTGATACCACATGCATAGAGGAAGGAGGAGAGATGCTCATGGGAGATTCCTTACTAACAATCCTGATCCATTCCACCTAGTTGAATATCAAAACCTGCCAAGAGAAGAAGAAGAAGATCCAAACCCCTTTGCTGATGCATTTCTTGATCTAACTAGCTCTGAAGTTTCCTCTAAAGATCAAAATATGATTGAGAACCCCTTTGCTTTAGAACTACATCAAGCAGGTATGGGTGATGCAAATAGAAACATACCTAACCAACCAAAATTTCCTTTCCCCATTGCTCATAAGAATGTATTAGACAACCTAAAAAATATCCCTGCTTTAGTCCTTCCTAAGTTCTATGGACTTGTCACAGAAGATCCTGATACCTTCTTGTTCGAGTTTGACATACTCTGCAAGAGTTATGACTATACCACTGATTCCCATAGGCTTAATCTATTTCCTACCACTCTGAAATAAGCTACATAAAGATGGTTCATGAGCCTAGGTAGAAATACTATGGAGACATGGGATGAGATGAAGAAAAAATTACTTGAGAAATACGAGTATTGCACGGGCAGTGAAATGAGAGGAGATGATATTTTTAGGATGCAACAAAAGGAAGATGAGAGCATGGAGGAATACATTGCAAGGTTTCTATTTTTCCTATAGAAATATCCACACCATACACTTAATGAAGACTCACAAAAGATGATTTTTCTAAGAGGAATTAATGACAACTACACTGATGCCTTAGACTTGATGGGAGGAGGAGATATCTCCCAAGTTCCTTAGGAGGATATCAAGAAGATATGCTAGAACTACTCTAGGGAAGCTTCAAAGAAAGGGAGAGCTTACCATCCTTCTATGGGTAAGTCATATAGTAGTGGAGTTTCAAGAATGGAGATTACACAGACTTCAAGAAATAAATTATTAACAATCTAGCTACTCAGGTGGATACACTTCAGATCAAGAAGAAACAAGAGGAGGTAGAGGCAATGTTGGCATATTATTTTCCCCATTGCAGACAAAAGAAGAAGGACTACAGATGCAAGATGATAGCTAATATTGACAACAAACAGATTGCACCGGAGTTCAAGCCAATCCAGGTTGAAGAAGATCAAGTCTACTATGTTGCACAAAGGAGGCCATGGGCTCCAAGACAAGGTATGCCACCAGATCCACTCTCTTTTGCTAGGCCATATTTCAATTCTTATTCATCTAGTAACCAATGGAAACCCCCATATCCATCCAACTATGGAGGATATCCACCACAACCTTGGAGTAACCCTCCAAATACCTAGCCTAATCATCAAAACTCTCCACCCTAGTGGCAAGAACCTCAAGGGAATTGGTAGCAGCTTCAAGGAAATTGGCAGCCATCCCCAGGAAATTGGCAGCAAACAAATCAATGGAGGGGAGGACAACAATGGCCAAACCAACCAAATAGTTGCATGAAACCACCTTCTCAACCCCAAAAACCTGCTATAATGCCTCCTCCTACTAGTTAAAGTTCAAATGCACCTAAACCTACTCAGCTACCAGCTTAGCCCACAACCAATCCAAATAACAAACCATAGCAGTAGCCAATATAATCTACTGATCCAAATCAATTCCTTGCATATGTTGTGAGTGTAAGTGACATCCACTTGCGTTCAGGAACTACTTTGCTAGCTCCTTCCACAACCATTATCACTGAGCTTCTTGTGGAAGAAGAGTAGCCTCTGAATACCCCCATTCAGCCTAGTGCGCCTAAAAATCCTGAACCAGTCTTATTCAAGCAGACTAAACAAGAACCACCATTTCCTTAGAGATTGGAAGTTGCCAAGAAAAATGCAGAAAAGGAGGACACAACCTTTTGATATTATAGATTAGCTGAAGCATATATGTGTCTAGATACCTCTATTTTAGGCCATAAAAGATGTTACCATATATGGAAAAGCAATCAAGGAAGCATGCCTTAAGAAGCCAGGTAGGAGGAACAAAGACCCCACTACGATTCATGTGGTGGGACAACTAGCTGACATCATGCCTAGGAAATTGACTGTCCCTAAATATAATGACCCAGGGAGTCATGTGGTAGGAGTTGCTGTAAATGGGATCCAAATAAAGAATGCTCTGATTGACTTGGGAGAAACAATACATGTAATGACCAAGGATATCCTGCAACAACTAAATGTTGCATGAGACATACTCCTATTGTCCTGCAACTTGTTGATAGTTCAATTGTTAAACCTGATGGTGTAGTAAACCTAATGGTGTAGTAGAGTACCTTGTGGTAACTCTGGACTCATGGGAGTAACTATCATATTTCATGATTCTTTCTCCTAAAGCCACACTTGACAGGTACCCTATCATTCTAGGAAGACCATGGTTAGAAACAACAAATGCATATATTGGATGTAGGACAAGAGACATGACCATTTCTAATGGAAAGAGCACTAAAAATCTTGTTCTCTACCCTCCTGCTTAGCCATCCCATGATCTAGATAATTATGTATGGCCACATGTTGGTGAAGAGGCCGAGAAAGTTAATTCTATGGCACAACTTATGGTGTTAGGTAGAAGCTCTTTCATGTAGCTTCAAGATGAAGATGAAGTATTGGAAAACATCATTCATAATCATTGTGAAGTGGAGGAAGCATCATCTTCTTATTCTACTGTTCTAGTCAAGACACTTCTTCCTGCTCTTCCTACATATACTCTTCCTGCAACTACTCTTCCTACAGATACTCTTCCTGCAGCTAAACTTCCTGCAGCAATAGGTCTATCTCCTACATTGTTGCCACATGAACTCAAACTACCAAGAATTAGTGAAGCAACCATGATAGAGATAACTACACAAGTGCAAGTGGTAGAAGGAAAACATCTGCACATCAACAACAAATTGAGTGAAGAACACCAATTTTCATTGACAATTTTATTGAAGACTCACCAACATGAATTTGTGTGGGACTATCATGATATGAAGGAATTGGAACCTAAGATTTTCACTCATAGAATTTACATTAGAGATGATTGCACCCTAGTTAGACAGCCACAAAGAAGAATTAACCCTACACTAAGAGAAATTGTAAAAGGAGAGCTACAAAAATTGCTAGATGTAGGATTTATCTACCCCATTTCAGATAGCCAGTGGGTGTCTCCATTGGTGATTGTTCCCAAAAAGGGAGGGAAGTGGAGAGTTTTTTTTGATTATAGGGAACTCAATGTTTCCACCAAAAAGGACCATTTTCCCTTACCCTTCATAGATCAAGTCTTGGACTCACTTGCAGGAAAACAATACTTTTCTTTTCTAGATGGCTTCAGTGGCTATAACCAAATCCAAATTGCACCTAAGGACCAGGAGAAGACCACCTTTACCTGTCCATGGGGAACATATGCCTACTCAGTACTTCCATTTGGCTTATGCAATGCACCTGCAACTTTTCAGAGGGAAGTCACTAGCATATTTTCAGACATTTCTCATGATTGCATGGAAATTTATATGGATGATTTCACCACCTATGGTGTTTATTTAAATGGAGGATTGGAGAATCTCAGTAGAGTCCCATAGAGATGTGAAGACCACAATCTATCTCTAAACATTGAAAAGTGTTTCATGATGATGCATGTAGTTCTTGGCCACTACATCTCTCACAAAGGAATTCAACTAGACCCTAAAAATATTGAGGTGATCATAAATCTTCCCACACCTGCAAAACAAAAAGATGTTAGGAGTTTCTTAGGATATGCAAGATACTATAGGTAGTTCATCAAGGATTATAGAAAAATAGTAGCACCATTGTATACTCTTCTCATCAAAGATGCTGAATTTCAATTGAGAAAAGACTGTGACAAAACATTTTCTGATTTAAAGGCAACTTTGACTCATGCTCTTGTACTCAAAGGTCCTAATTGGGAGCTTCCTTTCCACATCCATATAGATGCATCAAATTATGCCATAGGAGCAGTCTTAGGAAAAAAAAGAAGGAGCTATTGAAAATTCCATTTATTTTGTCAGCAAAAACTTGCAAGGAGCTGAATTCAACTATATAGTGACAAAAAAGAAATGTTGGCAGTGATCTATGACCTAAACAAATTTAGACATTACATAATAGGTTACCAAATATTTGTGCACACAGATCATGCAGCCATTCACTATCTTATGAATAAACCTCTGATCTTAGGTAGGCTAGCAAGATGGTTGTTTTTGATGCAAGAGTTTGACATAGCCATTGTGGATAAACCAGGGAAGGAAAATGTTGCAAAATTTCTTTCAAGGTTGACTACATTAGGGGATAATCAAGCCATAGATGACTCTTTTCCTGATGAGCATTTATTCTCCATCAATGTGCAAACACCCTTGTATGCTGACATAGCTAATTATCTGGTCATAGGGAGAGTTCCTCACTTCTCTCTGAAGGAGAGAAGGGTGCTCATTGAAAAATATTTTCCTTTTTCATGGATTGTTGGATGTTTGTTTTATATTGGACTAGACCATGTCATGAGGAGATGTGTGAGGGAAGATGAATCATATGATATTTTGCATGCATGCCACAATGAACCATGTGGAGGACATTTTGCAGTCAAGAGGACAACAATGAAGATTCTAAATACAGGATATTACTGGCCAACACTCCACAAGGATGCTGGAAGGTATGGGCTGGCCAACCAAATCTGACGAGATGCCACTTTTCCCTTAGGTAGTAATCACTCCATTTGACAAATGGGGAATAGATTTTGTAGGACCCATTGACCCTCCATCAAATGGTAAGTCTTATATCTTAGTATGCACTGATTATGTAACTAAGTGGGTAGAAGTTAAGGTCATGAAGCATGCAAGAGATAATAAGGTTGCTGAATTTCTTTATGAGGAGATTTTCACATGGTATGGAGTTCCAAGAGAGATAGTAACTGATCAAGGGGATCAATTCACATCAACCCTTGTTGAAACACTGGTCAATGAGTACAACATATGACACAATAAGTCCAATCCTTATCACCATCAAGCCAATGGCCAAGTTGAGGTGACCAATTGGGAGATTGAAGCCATCCTAACGAAAAAAATGGTTGTTCATAAAAAGGATTGGGCAAATAGACTGCCAGAAGTTGTTTGGGCCTATAGAACTACCTAGAAAACAACTACAGGCTTCACTCCATTTGAGTTGTTGTATGGAAAGACAACTATGATGCCCATTGAATTTGAACATAAGACTCTTAGGACTATAGTAGACTTGGGGATGGATATCTCTGATGCATAAAGAGAAAGAATCATGCAGCTGAATGCTTTGGATGAGATGAGGAGAGAAGCCTTGCATCACACAGAGGTAGTGTAGAATCAAATAATCAAGTGGCATGATAAATTCATCAAGGGAAAGAAATTCCAACCAGGAGATTGGGCCTTGCTCTATGATTCAAGGTATCAAGATAATGCAGGAAAATTGCATACGAGGTGGCTAGGACCATATGAGGTTGCTGAAGTGTTCCCTAATCATGTTGTTCAACTCACTACTATTGACCTAGTTAGATTTAAGCTACTTGTCAATGGTCATCACCTTAGATTGTATCACAAGCCAACTTCCAAATAGGAGTTCCTACAACAATTCACTTAGCATGCAACACCCAAGCTTCCTACAGCCGAGGGAAGTGGAGCTATTTTCCCTCCTTCTGGTTAATTAAGGTATGTACCTTGTCATAATAAAGACTTCCACTTTTGTGGGAGTCAAATTCTTCACCCATCCACCCATCCACCCATCCATCTTCACCTTTCTATTTCTTCCATCACTTCACTTCATTCCACTCCACCTCATTTTCATTAATTTATCAACTTACTTCTTAAAAGGCAACTGGTACTTCCTCCACAATCTTTGCAACAAATCTTCCATGAATCCAGGCATGTGCGCATTACTTGCTACATCTTAATTGTATTTAGTGCATTCATTTAATTGCTATGAATTAATATGGGCATTCACTATAGCATGTCGCATGTGATGAAACATGTTCAAATTTAGGTTGGGGGGGAAATATGTGCGTACTTTTCCCACATGTCAGACCATGCTAGTCTATGTCAACAAAGTTTAAATCGAGTCAATTTGAATTTTGAGTGAGATGACAGCTTGTATGTGTGAGGTGACACCAACTGCTGCCGCCATTTTTCCCCATAATAACCTTCATTTATTACTCCTTTACTACCATTATTGATCCTATCATAATCTTAAGTCACCAAAAGGTAAAACAAAAAGGAAAAAGGGTAAAATAGAAAGGGAAAATTTAGACGACATTTGTGTTGGAAATTTGGCAGTGTTGCAGGAAGGAAAACTTTGCAGAGTGATTGTTGATTGCAAATAATGGGAGGTGGGTTAATTAGGAATGAACCCACGGTTCATGATGTAATACTGCAGGATACACTTTCATAGGCTAAATTCAGAAATCACGGCTGCTTAGACTACTTCTTGAAGCTTAATTGTTTCCATGAAAATGTTGCATTGGAATTTTCCAACACATTGTTTGAAGGAAAAGCCATGGTAAAAGGGCTGGAAGTATTGGCTACTGAAGAAAGAATTGTAGAGGTTATAGGGTTTCCTGTCGACGGTGAAAATTACCCTGCTTCTAGAGACGCTGGGTAAGCTAGGGCTGAAATTATAGAACCTAGAAACCTTCCATTGAGCGTGGATAAACAAGGTGCAAAAAGAACCTCTCTTCCCAAGCCATGGAAGCAAATAGCTATTTATGTTATAAAATATATCACCTATGAAGAACACCAATCGAATCTACATTTCGTGCACTTTAAAATCTTGAATGACATGAGGAACAGGAGGAGGATGAATGTGCCAAATGTGCTATACCACCTTCTTTCAATCATTGCATCCTAGACTAAAAAAGGTAGGGAAAATTCTGTTTCCCACCATTGTTTGATCAAATTGTTAGTTGAGAAGTCTTTGCATGATGTGTCTAAGATGACTTGGGAAGAATTCATAAATATTGATCAAATTAAACTAGAGAATTTGTGACCTAGGGTTTTACCTCAACCTCATAGGTCTAGCAGGAGATTGAGCATGGTTGAAGCCACTCCTAGTGATTCAACCTCTAGCGCAGGCCCTAGTGTAAACCCTCCTGCAACAGAACAAACCATAGAGATTAGCTCTTCTAAGATAGAACACTCAGACAAAGAAAGTTCCTCTCCAGATTCTAATGATTATGTTCCTCTTAGAATCCTAATGAGAACTAGGGCACATAAGAGAGAAGTAGAAATAAGAAAAGGAAAAGCTTAAAAGTAGTCGATAGAAGAAGTACCAAGCTCTAGGAAGTGGAAGGTTGACATTGTTCATCCTGCAGCAAAAAAATAATGTGAAAGCCCTCCCAAGAAATCAAGACTAGCCAGGCCAGCCTTTGATATGCCTCCGTAGGAAATCCCTAAGCCTAAAGAAACACCACATGGTGACATAGAAGCTCCAATTGGGAAGTGAATGTTGAGGAAGAGGACATATTTGAGAAAGCAACAAACATAACACTAGCAGATCTTGTTGATATTGTAGAACAAGTTGAGAATCAAGGGTATGAGGAAAATTAGGATTTCTTGTAGCAAGAGATCTTGTAGCATGAGAAAGAATAAGAACAAGAGTCCCTGTAGCCAGAAATGGGAGAACAATCAGTACCCCTATAGTTGGTACTATATGAAGAGCAAGCATTAGTGCAGGAAAAATGTTGGTAGGAATACATAACCCTCTGATTTTATAGTACACACATCAATTCTAAATATATGGAAAGAGATACAAAGAAGGGAAGACGAATGGAATGAGGAGAAACATAGGCTGAAGAAGGAAATTCAAAAGAAAGATGAGGAGATTGAAGACAAGGATGCAAAAATTGCTACTTTAAAGAAGAAGGTGGACAATATGATAGCCTTGATACCATAGATTTTAGAATGTAGGACCCCTCCAAGGGTCTATGCTTTGCATTTGAAGGAGAAATATCTTTCTTTTAAGCTAGCAAGGATTGTCTCAGGTTTGAACCCTTCCATTGAGACTCCTATTGAATTTTTCAATGCTTATCAGATTGCTCCCCTTGAGATGAAGAATTTGTTGTGTGAATTCTATTTGCATAATAATGCTGTGACTCAAGACCATGATTGGAATCCACTGTTGTATGTTGGGCATGTCCAATTAAGGGACCCAAGTAAAAAATGAGATCAGTTAGGGACAACAATACGAGGCTTATTGGAAAATGGAATCCAACATCCCTCTGCCCATCAGGGCTGAATCAAGAAACCTAAGGGACATTTACAGGGATTGGCACAAAATTATTCTTAGACCTAGCTATGGTAATAGGATCATGCCTTGGATAGAAGTAGTTTACAGTGAATATGAGGTGGTGGCAAAAGCAAAAGAGGAAATTATGAAGAGATACCTCTCACAAAGATAGAACAACCTAATCGATGAGCTAAAACAAGTTGAGCCCCACTCTATACAGAACTATACTACAACACTTAAAAGAATTAACAGATATATACATATTGGAAGGGAAAAGGGACAATTTTGGCTTCCACTAACTTTTTAGCCACTTGTCCTGATGTGGCCCATGCCAAATTTGATGTTTTACCACTATGATATTGTTGCAGAGAGATAGATATGGAATAGATTGGACAAACAACAAGGGTTCTATTGGGATCTTGATTCACACACAACAAATACTGATGTAGGATAGTTGGTGGTTGCAAATTTTAGGGCTTTGACTAAGCAGAAGAACAACCCTTCCCCTGCTAGAGGACCAACAAAAAACTTAGGTTGGGGGGAGTGATGAGTCTAGTTTATGGTTTAATTTTGGTAGAATTTATGATCTATTTTCTGAAGTTGTCATGGACCTTGATGTTTGAATGTTGATATTTCCTCAAAACCATAGACATTGTGCCTAATTTTATTTCTACAAATCTTTAATGAAATCGACATGTTATATGGACTATTTGTGTTAATTCTACATGTGGATTAATGAATGTTCTTTAAGACAATTACATATATGTAATTATTGTGTGTACTAATATTGCCATGCAGATATGATTAGAGGCCACTAAATTGAGAAGATTCTACTAGTTGGTCATTCACTATAATGTTCAACAAAGGAATCATTCAAAGGTCAATGGAGGTCGACGGTAGGAGATTCCTCATGCAAATCGAGTTGTAACCGCCTTGTAAATGGTCTTTATTGTTGTTGAGCGAATATAGGCATTACTATTGTGCTAAATCTGCATTGAGGCAAGCATGTCTGACCAGATTCCACGCATGTGTAACCGCCTCTCTACTTTTCATGCTTTCCCTAAAGTGGCATCCTTCTAATCTATTGGAGTTGACTGCCTTGCTAGGTGATTAGTTAGTAGCTTCTTTTCCTATAAATAAGACTCACACACTCCTTCTCAAAAGGTTGCATGATCTAATGATGTACTTGCATTCTTAGTTTTCAATAATACAGTTACACTGCTCTATTGTACTTATGTTTTCCAATGAATGAAATGAAGTTATAAGTCTGTGCATTTGATTTTACATTAGTTTTAAAGGATACTCATCCAAGGGGGCCTACTTGGTGAGCATTCCCTCCTGTATTTTAGTATTAGTTTAGTTATTTCTTTCAGTTCAGTAATTAGTTAAGAATTTGGCACTAACTGTTCCTGCATCCACTAGAATTCCACTCTGTGACTGTTTCTATAGCCAAAGCAGACAAAGTAGTTTCCTGTTTGTTTGCTCAGATTTTCATTTCTGTCATGCATTTCAGCTTAGTATAGTTGTTGGTTGATGTTAAACATTTATGTTATTCCTTTCCAAGCAATTTACCTTCAACATTATGTTTTTCTTAGTTGTAGAATGAATATGGCTACTTTGGATCCTTAGTGCACATATTGTGTTGACCCATTTCAGGTTCACGTCCTTGGGTTGACAAGTTAAATGCACCTTCATGATGATTGAAATGGCTATTCAATTTAGATGTCCAATCTCTGAATCACAGCTATAAGGGCTTAGTTGTTAAATCATTGTAGGAGGCCAACAGAGGTCACTGTCATAATGTGTCAGTGATATCCTGCTTGAAGAAGCTACTTTGCAAAGATACAAGCACTTAAATGTAACTTTTGATAACTTTGATCTGCCTTATCCATATTGGAATTAACCTCATCTATATGCACACATCGTGATAGAGTGTCTTTAGAATCCTTATGATGAAGAATAGCTACCAACACATGGTCAATGTGAGAATTAGATATCATGAATGGAGTGTACGGTGTTAGGCATGAAGGGGTATGAGATGGATTGGTAGATGGTTTGGAAATTTTGATTCTCCAAACTTGTGAATATGAGTGACGATGGGTGGGAATGGAGGTTTTTGTAGAATTAGGACCAACACTGGATATACTTTGTTCCTTGCTTGAGAAGCCTGCTTTTGTATTTGAGGATTCTTTTGATGGATACCTTTCCCTTTTTGATTTTTCCCTATAGTTTCTTTGATTCATGGAGTATAATTGGGATAATTTTCTTTATTTTTTTTTGGTAACCATCGGCACTTGCTTTGTCCCTTTTACTTTACTATATCATTTTCTTTGACAATCTTCTCCTTGCTTTGATAGGATTTTTTCCTTTTATGCCGGTCTCAATTTATGTATGAGATGATGGGTGAATGCCAACTCATGATATGACTAGTTGTAGTGTTGAAAATATTTTCATCATAAGGATTCTTCGTGCCCCATATGTTGATGTTTGTTGTAGAAAATATTTCCCTTGGCATTGTGAAGGTATTGAAAATACCTAATCCTTTGCTCTGATAATGTGTCCTTTGATCCATAGCCACTAAATATGACTTATCATGAACACATGATATTGCTTAGATCAAAGAGTCAACATTAGGTTGGATTAGAGAGGACAAAAGATACTTCTTAGGAAGCTCAAATGTTTGATGTAAACAAATTTGATGATGTATAGAAAGTCATTGACCATGGATAGCATCATGTATATTTTGATATATCACACATATTCAACACTTGGATAGAACTATTACTAAAGATAGAAGAATAAGAAGAGTAAGATGGATGGATTAACCATTGATTTTGACATTGATTCAGAAGTCCAACAAGCCTATGATTATTCAGGACTTTATTAGATATGGTGATGAGAGTGATGATTTGCTCATTTTTGGGATTGGGACTCTCTATCATTCCTTATTTTTGATATAACACATAGACACAATGCATCAAGGTATTGATAGCCAAGATGGCATGGTATCTAGTGTGATGGACTTTGACTCTACAAACAGATAGGATAATCCTTGTTCACACCTTGACATACAAAAACCTTGTTGGAATGTAGTTTAGAAGTTTAGAACATTTTGGGCCAAAGCATACACAATAGTCAACAATCTATTCAAAATGACCTCCCTACACTCAACTAAGCAAGTATGCGCCAAGATTATTTTACAAGAATACCCCACAAGCACAACAAATGAAAAGATAGTGATCGATGCCCCATTCCTTTCTCTCTAAATCTTTTTGATAGACATCATCGAGAGGTCCTCTGAATGGGTCAACAAGATAAATCATAAGATAAGATCAAAACAAATAGTCAATGTTATCTATATCTCTTGCCAAAGGTGTAATGTGTGATGAGGATAAATATCCAAAGTGATTACCAATGATAATGCCCATTGTAGGAAGGATGCATCCTAGGACATGTTATCAGATGTTGGCAGGTTGGCAGGTTATTTGAAAGGCTGCTGATATAAGGTTTGACTGACATGTTTGATAATGATCAGGAGTTTGATTTGTAGCATTTAAAGGTTCTACTTTTGCTGATTGTTGTACTTGTTTTCTATTTGTGTTACCAAAGGGTGAGTGTGACAATCGATTTATTATAGATGAAATTTTATTGCGTGATTTAAGTGAGATGAGATGGATGGTTTTGGTATTTTTTGGAATATTTCAGTGCTTTTGGTATTTTGAAAATGTTTTGAGGCTGTTTTTGGTCTTTTTTGAAAGTTTATGTGTGTTTTGTTTTTTTTGTGTTTTTCTAAGTTTTCAAATGTTTTGGGATTTTCTAAGTTTTGACCAAGAACCTAACCTAAAATACTATCCTAGGGGCATTGGGGGCTTATCAAAGATGAGCCTTTACTACGTTATATAAGAAAAGACCACCTAGTTTGACTAACTTTGACTTATTATTGATGAGATATGAACACTTGATGGATTGTCAGTTTATTATGATAGACTCCTAAAGAACTGACCTAAGGTGTCTTGGGGGTACATCAATGATGGACTTTCCTACATTCAGGATTAGAGACAATAGTTCAACATGGCTCTATTTTTATTTGATTTTGGATGTTTTGACCTTTTTAGGGATTTTCATGTGTTTTGATTTTTTTGATTTTGCAAGTGTTTTTGGGATTTTCGATGAAGTTGAGGTAAATGATACCTAGATCATGATGTCGATGTCATGTTGTGAGATATATGACATGGATCAAGAGTTATTTTGAAACTAGAGTGCAATAACCTTCCCTATGTGTCTAGCAATGCTTCATAGTTCAATGGACAAACCAAGATAGGTAATGTATATGTGAAGAGTTTAAATAGAGTTTTATCATGCTAGATATGGGCTACGAGACTTCATTAGATAAAATGGTAAAGATCCTATCAAAAAAAATTACATGAGTAGAGTTGAAGTATACATCGTCTTTGTCAAGATCAAGATAAACGAGAATATCTGGATAAATCTGGATTGGATGGATGGAGGGAACATTAGATTTATCATGACAAAGGATGAGGTGCTTTTGTCTGAGAATGATCATATAGATGTTCGATTCTAATCATGACACCTATTTTCCAGGTTTTTGTCATAGTACTTGCCCAAAGTGCCACCAAAGTGGTTTTCACTAGAGGACAATTTTTATTTTTACTATTTTCTTGATTTTTTTATTTTTTATTTATTTTTTGGAAGTTTTACCCTCATGTTGAACCACCTAATGGTACTGATGTAGAGGCCACTATCATAATGTGCTAGTGATATCCTGCTTGAAGAAGCTACTTTGCTAAGATACAAGCACTTGAATGTAACTTTTGAGAACTCTGATTTGCCTTATCCATACTAGAATTAACCTCATTTATATGCGCACATCACAATAGAGTGCCTTTGAAATCATTATGAATGAAGAGTATCTACCAACACATGGTCAATGTGAGAATTGGATATCATGAATGGAGTGTATGGCGGTAGGCATGCAGGGGTATGAAATGGATTGGTAGATGGTTTGGAACTTTTGATTCTCCAAACTTGTGAATATGAGTGATGATGGGTGGGAATGGAGGTTTTTGTAGAATTAGGACCAACCACTAGATATACTTTATTCCTTGCTTGAGAAGCCTACTTTTTTATTTGAGGATGCTTTTGATGGATACCTTTCCCTTTTTGATTTTTCGCCATAGTTTCTTTGATTTATGGAGTATAATTGGGATGGTTTTCTTTATTTTTCTTTGGTACCCATTTGTACTTGCTTTGTCATTTCTACTTTATTGCATCATTTTCTTTGACAATCTTCTCCTTGCTTTGATAGGAATTTTTCCTTTTACGTTGGTCCCAATTTATGTATGAGATGATGGGTGAATACAAAATCATGATACAACTAGTTGTAGTGTTGACAATATTTTCATCATAAGGATTCTTCGTGCCCCATATGTTGATGTTTGTGGTAGACAAGATTTCCCTCAACGTTGTGAAGGTATTGACAATACCTAATCCTTTGCCCTGATAATGTGTTCTCTGATCCATAGTCAATAAATATGACTTATCATGAACACATGATATTGCTTAGATATAAAGATTCAACATTAGGTTGGATCAGAGAGGAAAAAATATACTTCTTAGGAAGCTCAGATGTTTTATGTAGACAAATTTGATGATGTAGAGATAGTCATTGACTATGGGTTGAATACATATTCAACACTTGGATATAATTGTTAATATAGATAGAAGAATAAGAAGAATAAGATTGATGGATTAACCATTGATTTTGAGATTGATTAAGAAGTCCAACAGGTCTATGATTATTCGAGACTCTATTAGATATGGTGATGAGAGTGATGATTTTCTCATTTTTGGGATTGGGACTCTATGTCATTCATTATTTTTGAAATAACATATAGACATGATGCATCAAGGCATTGATAACCAAGATGGCGTGGTATCTAGTGCAATGGAATTTAACTCTGCAAATAGATAGGATAATCCTTGTTCACACCTTGGCATATGAAAACCTTGTTGGAATGTAGTTTAGAAGTTTAAAACATTTTGGACCAAAGCATACATAGTAGTCAACAATCTATTCAAAATGACCCCACTACACACAACTAAGCAAGTATACACCAAGATTATTTTACAAGAATACCCCACAAGTACAACAAATGAAATGATAGTGATCGAAGGCCCATTCCTTTCTCTCTAAATATTTTTGATAGACATCATTGAGAGGTCCTCTGAATGGGTCAACAAGATAAATCATAAGACAAGATGAAAACAAACAGTCAATGTTATCTATATCTCTTTCCAAAGGTGTAATTTGTGTTGAGGATAAATATCCAAAGTGATTGCCAATGATAACACCCATTGTAGGAAGGATGCACCCTAGGACGTGTTATCAGATCTTGGTGAGTTGACAGGTTATTTGAAAGGCTGCTGATATAAGGTTTGACTGATATGTCTGATAATGATCAAGAATTTGATTTGTTGAGTTTAAAGGTTTTACTTTTACTGATTGTTGTACTTGTTTTATGTTTGTGTTACCAAAGGGTGAGTGTGACGATTGATTTATTATGGATGAAATTTTATTGCTAGTGAAAGTGAGATGAGATGGATGGTTTTGGTATTTTTTGGAATATTTCAATGTTTTTGGTATCTTGAAAATGTTTTGAGGTTGTTTTTGGTCTTTTTGAAAGTTTATGTGAATGTTTTGATTTTTGAATATTTGAGTTGTTTTTGTGTTTTTCTATGTTTTCAAATGTTTTGAGATTTTCTGAGTTTTGACCAAGAACCTAACCTAAAAGATTATCCTAGAGGCCTAGAGGGCTTATCAAAGATGAGCCTTGCCTACATTATACATGCAAAGACCACGTAGTTTGACTGAGTTTGACTTATTATTGATGAGAAATGAACACTTGATGGATTGTTAGTTTATTATGAAAGACTCCTAAAGGATTGACCTAGGATTTCTCGAGGGCACATCAATGATTGCCTTGCATACATTCAAGCTCAGAGATAATAGCTTGACATGGCTCCTATTTTTATTTGATTTTTGATGTTTGACCTTTTTAGGGATTTTGATGTGTTTTGGATTTTTTGATTTTGCAAGTGCTTTTGGATTTTGATGAGATATTGATGAATGTTTTTGGGATTTTTGATGAAGTTGAGTTAAACAATACCTAGATTGGGAATAGTTTCAATAGATTTTTATAATGCTAGATATTGGCTATGGGACTTCATGAGATTAAATGGTAAAGAGCCTGTCAATTTTTTTTCCATGAGTAGAGTTGAATTACACATTATCTTTGTCGAGATCAAGATAAACAAGAATATCTAGATAAATCTAGATTGGATGGATGGAGGTAACAATGGATTTATCATGACAAGGACGAGGTGCTTCTATCTGAGAATGATCATATAGATGCTTGATTCTAATCATAACACCTATTTTCCAGGTTTTCATCATAGTACTTGCCCAAAGCACCACCAAAGTGGTTTTCACTAGAGGACAATTTTTATTTTTACTATTTTCTTGATTTTTTAATTTTTTTTTTGTGATTTTTTGGAAGTTTTACCCTCATGTTGAACCACCTAATGGTACTGATGTAGAGGCCACTGTCATAATGTGCCAGTTGTATCCTGCTTCAAGAAGTTGCTTTGCAAAGATACAAGAACTTGAATGTAACTTTTGAGAACTTTGATTTGCCTTATCCATACTGGAATTAACCTCGTCTATATGCACACATCGTGATAGAGTGCCTTCACAATCCTTATGATGAAGAGTAGTTGCCAACACATGGTCAATGTGAGAATCAAATATCATGAATGGAGTGTACGTAATTAGGCTTGAAGAGTTATGAGATGGATTGGTAGATGGTTTGGAACCTTTGATTCTCCAAACTTGTTAAAATGAGTGACGATGGGTGGGAATGGAGGTTTTTGTAGAATTACGACCAACCACTGGATATATTTTGTTCCTTACTTGAGAAGCCTGCTTTTGTATTTGAGGACGCTTTTGATGGATACCTTTCCCTTTTTGATTTTTTCCCATAGTCTCTTTGATTGATGGAGTATAATTGGGATGATTTTCTTTATTTTTGTTTTGTACCCATTTGAAATTTTTCCTTTCTGCTTTATTGCATCATTTTATTTGATGATCTTCTTTATTTTTCTTTGGTACCCATTTGAACTTTGTCTTTTTTGTTTTTTTTCATCATTTTCTTTGATGATCTTTTCCTTGCTTTGATAGGAATTTTTCCTTTTATGTCGGTCCCAATTTATGTATGAGATGATGGGTCAATGCCAACTCATGATATGAATAGTTGTAGTGTTGACAATATTTTCATCATAAGGATTCTTTGTGCCCCATATGTTGATGTTTGTTATAGACAAGATTTCCCCTGACATTGTGAAGGTATTGACAATACATAATCCTTTGTCCTGATAATGTATCCTCTAATCCATAGCCAATAAATATGACTTATCATGAACACATGATATTGCTATGGGTTCCTGCTATTCTAGAATATGAACTATTTGCTTTGACTCTATGACATCATTATCTGTTGAAACTGCTTCAAAAGATATTGGTGCTGATTCAAAAGGTGTTGATGATGCACAATCACTGTAAGAATCAAGAGTCTCAACCGCTGTTTGCTCGTGTGGGTATATCAAGAGTGAGGGATTCTTGTTTTTTATGAAGAACATCTATATTTCTATCAGAAAGAAACTTCTTGGGGGTGATATCAAGAACATCTTTGGAGTTTAAAATGGTTTTGAAGATGTCCCTCAACTCTTGGTGAAACTGTGGGGATAGGGGTTCTTTATCCTAGCTTGATTCAAAGTAACTTTCGCTATCCTCAAGTGCCTCTTCTTGACATGATCTATGGGTGGATGATATATCATCGATAAAAGACTCTTCACAATAGTTTGTGGATGTGGGTTCAATAAGGGATATTTATTGTGGATTTGGAACTTCTTTAACATGCTTAATCATGAAGTCATATGTGGGAGAGATATTGTAATCTGATACATACTTAATGCCATTATGGTATGAAATATTGCTAGACACTGTTAATTGGTTTGGACTTTGTTTTAAAATAGTATCTTGATACATGTTTGATTCCTCATGTTGTGATGAATGAATATGTTAAATGTGTCCCACCATGGTATCATGAGTATGGTTTACATTTTTTGAGGTTGATGCCTTTCCTGAATATTTTGGTTTTGTATGATCAAGCATAGGGTTTGTGTAAATTTTCATAATTTCATTCCCAAATTTTTTATTGACATCAATATCTCCTTGTTCAATAAGATCTTCTATTAGATGTGTGATTATAAAACAATTTTTTGTGTTATGACCTTTGTGTCAATGAAATTCACAAAAATGATCTTCTCTACAACTCAGAGGTTTGACTTGTGGCACTTGATAGTTTGAGAAATTGGGGAGTGTGATAAGGTTATACTGTATCAATCTCTTCAACACATCCTCCATAGGTTTCCCTAAGGGAGTGAATTTTCACTTAGGAGTATTGTTTTTTCTTTGTGGTCTATGTTCAATGTTTGTAGCATTGGTTGTTGGTTGATTGTTTGGTGGTTGTGCATATGGTTGTTGTGTGTTCATGGGTTGGGTGTTTGTTTTCCTAGGAGTAGTTAAGACCACCTTTGCATCAACAACACCATCACTAATAACATTTTTGATCTTGGCCCAAAAGTGGGGCTTGTCATTAGAACTAGTGGATGGGAGGTTGTCTTTATACACTTGTGTGGTTCCCTATGAGATTAGGGCACTCTCAATGTTGAGGGCCCTAGGGACAAGCTCATCATAACTGGTGATACATTGCATCTTCAAGTGGAAGGATAGATCCTCGTTAATATTAGTAATGATAGTTCCTACTAGTTGTTCTTCAGGAATGGGCCACTTTCTCTTACTAGCCCTTTACCTCCACCTTTGTAAGAAATTGGCGAAGGATTCTCCTTTATTTTCTTGATTGTGTATAACTCTTCTAAGGTTACATCCATTTCAAGATTGAAGGAGAATTTATCTATGAATCTATCGATGATTTCTTGGAAGGTTTTGATGCCTAGAGGCAACTGGGAGAACTAATCGATAGCTAGTCCTATCAAAATTCATGGAAAGAGGCACATTAAGTAGGAATCATTGTAGGCAACCTCCATACACATGACATTGAATTATTTGATGTGATCCACAAGATTTCCCCTCCCTTTGTATTTATTAAATTTAGGGACCTCAAAACTGGGAGGGAAATGTACCATTATGATGTTTCTATCGAATGGTTATGGAAACAAGTTTTGTTGTGTATGGGGATTCTTCATTTTTCTCATTTGAATGTCCTACATTTGTTACATTAGCACCTTGAGTTGTGATTCCATATCGTCTTGTGGATTTGGTGGAGAAGCATATGTTGTGTATCGTGGGATGGGAGATAAATTGTAAGTTGGATTTTGATATGATGAGGTGTTGTATGGTGTGTAAGGTGGAATTTGATATTGTGAAGGTGATGGTGGTAGAGGGGTATATGCTCGTAATTTATTTGGATTGGCAATTTTTTGTTGGGGGATTATATTATAAAACCTGTTGTTGTTGTTAGGCATATTATTGGGTGAGCAATGATTGCTATTGTACTTCTTGTTGTTGTTGTGCGACCAAGGCTTCTTGTTGTGCAATTTGTTGAGCATGTTGTTGTTGTTGTGCGACTAGGGATTTTTGTTGAGCTTGCTATTGTTTTTGTGTGACTAAGGCTTGTTTATGTTGTAATGTTTTTTGGTAGGCATCTTGTGCTTTTGCAAATCTAGAGCGTTAGCTTGTTGTGCTTGTAGGGCTTGAGGTTGATCTTTTTGTTGTTGCAATGCCTATTGATAGGCTTGTTGTGCTTGTTGGAAAGTTTGCACTTGAGCTTATTGTTGTTCCAATGTGGAAGTGTTTGATGTTGGGATGGATTTTTGGTGATCATGGGTTGTGGATTGATTTAAGGTGGTTGTGGGTTGTTTTGGTTTAGCATTCCTTGTAAGATGGTTGATTGATATGGAAGAATGTAAGGTTGGGACACCATTTTATTTTGCATGTTTTGGGGGACCCATGGTAAAGATGATGATGGTGCCATTTTGTATTGTGATGTCAATGGAATATGTTTTCCTTGGATCAATATATTTGAAGGGTTCCCTTGACCGATGTGTGGAGGGTTCCCTTGTTGCATTTGATGTGGGACCAAGGTAATCCCTTGGTTGATGGGGTTCATGATCAAGGTGTTGTTTTAGTTTGGATTGGTGGTGGAGTGATTTGTTGCATTTTATGGATTGAATTGAGTAGATTGGGTGACCACTTAATTCAATGTGTCAATGGTATTATTGGAGCCACTTGTTAAGGGTTGGCCTTGTGTACCTTGTGTGAGGGTGTTAAATTGACCTTGTTGTCCTACTTGAGATATTTGGTTCACATTACCTTGTGTAACGATTGACACATTTTAGGTACTTGTGGTGAGGGATAAAGATGGTTATGCTCGAAATGTCGAGGTTGTCGTGGTATCATGTAATGTAAGTGGTTGGTGTGGATGTAGAGGATGCTCAGGAATGGTGGTGGAAGATTGAGGTGGGGCACCAAATGTTGGTGTCCAAGTGGTGCCTTGGGAAAGATTGGTGTTTTGAGTGCCCAAAAGTGTGTTTCCTTCCAAAAGGAGAGTGTGACCAAAATTGGAGGTAATCCTAGTTTCAAGAATAAGAGTTAATGTTTGACTTGGTGCCAAGGATGGAATTGGTTGGTTCATATATTGGGTTACTCCTTATGACAAGTTTTTCATGAGAAAAGTTGGAGCCACATTTTCTAAGGTTTGATGAGTTTGTTTGTACTCAATGATTTCTTCCTTAGTAAGCTCAAGTGGTTTGTGTGCAACATCTTCTACCTCATACCTTAAGGTATTTTGTGGTGGTTGGGATGGGGTAGAATGACTCCTTGGATCAAATTCTTGTGGGTTTGAATCACTTGTGGTGGATGTAGTTTTGGCTTGTTCTATGTTTCTCTTGTGTTGTGATCTTGTTGTAACCATAAATTTTGGGTCACCTATGGGAGAGTTATGTTGAGATTTATAATGTTGAAACTCTCTAGTTGACTCAAATTTTGGAAAAAGGGACCCTCTAAGTTGTTTGGGACCAATGGTGTGAATGGATGATGAAAAGGGTGAATGATATGTGGGATGAACTTTCTAAAATCTTGGACAACACTTTTAGACAAAGAGGTTTGATGTTTTGATGAAAGGTGTTAATGAGCTTGTAAATCTTTAAGGTAGAATTGTGACCTTTAAGATAAACTTTCCCACAAAATGTGATAACTAACTCAACTAAGTGCATGGAAAAGGATCCATTTCACACACAACATAGCTAAGTTAGGGGATGGGTTTGGTAAATTTCTAAGTCTAAAAAGTGTCGGTGTGTCCAAAAGTTCATAAAATTTGGTGAAGTGAAATGTGAAATATGATAAAGGGTGGATGAAATGTTTGACCCAAAATGTTAACCTAAAATGAACCTTTGTTTTGCAAGACCAAGGTAGTGAGAAACATGCTATACCTCTAAAGTGATAAAACCCTAAGAACTCAATGATTTTGGAAATAGAACCCAATGATTTTGACAATAGAACTCAATGATTTGGACCATGGAACCCAATGATTTTGGTAAAATGGATCTTGGACTCAATGTTTTTGCAATACTTTCCTTGTCTCAATGTGCTTTTTTTGGGGTGTCAAAGTTTAAAAATACACCAATGTGGGGTGTTCATTTGATTTAATCTTTTCATAAATGAGATTGTTTCATTACCACATCACAAAAGTCTTAATTAATGTTCAAACTAAAATGTCTATGTCAAAGCAACCTTCATTTCACAAAGTCCATTATGTGAAGATCATGTAGCTAAGGCCATAGTTCCCTATGTTAACCTTGGAAAAGTGTGGATGTAGATATAAGCCTAAATATTTAGAAGTCTCTAAGGATAAAATCCTTAGGACAAACATCAGTATTAGGAATTTTTAAAAGGTATCCATACTTAAGTCAAAGCGTTTGAAGTTTTGAAGAATCATGTTGATGTGTGTTTGAGATGTTTTGGAACCAGGCAAAGTATTAAACTGACTCACAAGCAATATAACATCCCTAGCTCAAGTGGGTACGTTTTTCTTGGTGGGCTTGCCTTGAATGCCCTTCATAGTAGAAGAGATGATTTTACATGCAATTAAGGAAAGAGTGTAGAGGTATGTTAAGAATGAAGTCTTAACCTATACACTTTAACCAAAATGAGACATGGAAAGTAACTTCTTGGAATCTAAGTTCCAATGCACCACTTTGATAAACTCGTTGGATGGAAAAATTTGGCCACTACTTAAACAAGGTTCTTAATGACAACAAACCGAGAACATCATGATGCATATTCATCCGCTTGGCCACTTAAGGCTCTTTAACCATTCCCGTTCCACTTAAGGTGTGGGATTAGGTACAATATGTTATGGACACCCCAATTTGAAGCTATCTCACGATTTCGCTTCCTTTAATATAGCCCACCGATAAATGTGTTGTCAAGAACTTGCCTATGATTTTCCCATTGTGTGGTGTGTCTCATAGTAAGTCCTCTCTTAAGGTTGACAAAAAGCATGGAAGTATACTTGAGTATTTCTCTTCACCCAATATCACATGAAGCGCAAGGGGAGTGAATACATACTACAAGTTCACACAAGCAACGACATACACATGAGTGTTTCTCTTCACCCAAGATCGCACAAAGTGAAAGGGGAGTGGATACACACTACAAGTGTGTCAGAAAAAAGTAAACACTCATTCATTTTAACCTTGTAAAGCACAATGAGTTCATTTTAAGCACCAAATGGAAGTGTTTGATTTTCTTGTTCAATTTTAACCGATATAGCAAAATGAGGATGTGTGGGTCCAATTTTAACCAACTTTGAATGTAAATTTTAAACACAATGGAAGTTTAGTTAGTCCTAAAACATAAAGAAAAAGCAACATATGATGGGTTATAATTTCCCCATAAGTGTAAAACACTTTTACAATGTATGGTCAAATGATAGCATGCTCCTTCACTTCAAATGTCTTCAAATATACACAACCAGTTAGCCTAAAAAAAAATGCCAGGTGTTAGTGACATGTTAGAGAGCACATGAAAGAAAAAATTTAAAGCACATGTAAAAATTAGCTCTCTATTTTATTTACTAGTAAAAAGTGTCATTGCTCACGGAGGCATCACTATAATTCCCAAAAGCATTGCTTTGGTGAGAAAAGACATCGCTCTGTAGCAAAATAGAGATGGAAAAGGCATTGCTATATTAGAGGCGTTGCTATTTTAAAATCTATGATAGTTCAAAAAGTATTAGCATCACTATTTTTAATAGGTGTCGCTGGTTTAAAATAAGTGTTGCTATAATTAAAACAAAGGTGTCACTATTTCTTCAAAACCAAGAACACAAAAATCTAAGGAGAAATTCATCATATTAGATTAGTATAGCCCTCCTTCTAGCACCAAAATGTGACCATAGTCATAGTGTGAACTAAATACAATAGATACAAATGAATTTAAACCCTATTTAATCCCCTAAGCAATGGTCCCAATAAGATATTTGAAATTACGAAGAAAAAGAACCCATTAAAATAACATGAAATCAACATGAAAACGAAAGGGAAATCTATTCTAAGACCTCAGAACTTATCCTAATGGGGGAGTGGTGTCTCATTGATGTGGAATGAATACCCTTTCCCAATCCCTTGGATAATATGAGCTTGTTTCAATCAGTTTTATTGAAGAAAACCAACAAAACTGATGAGATATGAATGAGAAATGATATAAAAATAGTTTAACATGATGGAGATGAATGCTAAATGCTAAAATTCTTGATGTAAATGGATGTAAACTATGCTAAATGTAAACAAAATTTAAAGATATAAGCCATTGATGCAAACCATGCTAAAATGGATACAAACTAAGTTACCATGGAAGCCATTAATGATGCTTAAGCTAAATGGATGAAGCTTTAATCTAAATTGCTATTAAATATGAAATATGGATGCAAGAGAGTATGAATTTCAACAACCTAGCTTTTCTATAAAAAATGGATCCATTTCTCTCCAAATAGTGATGCATTTATAGGAAATAAAATGAAAAAATCAAGAGCATAGATTGATTTGATCTATCAATGGTCAATATTGAATGAATGGTGAAGGCATGGTTCAAGGATTCTCATCAATGGATGAGAATCAATGATAACATGGATCAAGGAAAGATCAAGGGATAAGAATGATTCAAACAAACAAACTTTGTAGCAACTTTGAAATTTTGTTACAAAGTTTGTTTGAAAGAAATCATTCCCTTTTTGGAGCCAAATAGGAGAATATTCCTTTGGAATATTCCCTATGCAAGTCGATCAGAGGGGAATTTAGCAAATTTAGTTATTAAAACTAAATTTTAATGTGCAAGATGAGGAATGCGAGGATATTCTTTAAATTATTGATTTACTTAATGAAAAGGCATAAGTGAGATTTAATTAAATGAGAAGAGATAAAGGGAGGGGTTTAAATTAAATAATTTTCCTTATTTAATCAAACTAGATGAAATGTTAATGTGAGAGGGTTGGAATTAACCTAATTAGATTAATTAGATCAATAGATGAAAATGAAGCATTTAATTAAATAATTAGGTCAATTTAATGAAATAGGTGAAAAGAGGATGAATTTCAGGATGAAATGATGTTAGTATATCGGATTGAAATGTGTAATATCATTCAAGATATTTTTAAGTGTCTATAGTATGGTGTAGAAAATCTATGCTGAATATGAAACTTCTCCAGAAATTGCCTCAGCTCTTTGTTCTTAAATGGCATACCATTGGAAACAAGGGTAGAAGGCAATTTGTAGTGAGCAATGATATTATTTAGAAGAAATCTACAAATGGATTCAATTTTTGTGGATCAAAGTGGGATAGCTTCAACCCATTTCATAAAGTAATATGTAGTAGTGATGATAAAGGCATGTCCTTTAGAAGAAGGAGGTGATATTTTCCAATAATATCTAACCCCAAATTTGTGAATGGCCATGGAGAGGTTTGGATTTGGAGCTCTTGAGCAGAAGCATGAATGAGACAATTATGTTGTTGACATTGTGAACACTTCTTAGCAAAGGCAAAGGAATATTTTTTCATTGTTTTCCAAAAGTATCCCATGTGAATTAGTTTTTGCACTAGGGGTTTACCACCAAAATTTTCATCCCCAGGGTTTGAATGGGCATCCTTAAGGGAAAGAGCTATTTATTCTTTAGTGAGACACCGAAGAAGAATACCATTATAATACTTTCAATAAAGAATTCCAGAAAATACAACATAGTGGATTGAAAGTTTTCATATCTAAGTGTGATTATTCTCTGTTGCATCATCGAGAAAGTTCCCAGTCTTCAAATAGTTGTAGATGTTAGTGTTGTGCCTTTACACTCATGCCCCATTTTGTCTTTGGAAAAATGGGGACCCCCTCCTTTCTTTTTGCATGCTGTTATTTTTCTTCAATCCTTTTCTCTCTCATTCTTTCTTCTTTCCTTCTCCCTCTCTTCCTTTTTCCCCTTCTCTCTTTTTATTTTCCTTTTTTTCTTTATTTTGAGTATCCTTTTGGGTATTAGAAGTTTGAGATTCTTCGTGTTGGTATACCTTTATCATCAAGCTTGATCCCTGATCCCTATCTTGGTATTGGGTGTATATTTTGTCTTTCCCCCCTTTCGAGCTTCGTGCATTGGGCCTTAGCCTTGTCAAGGTTTTCCTTTGCCTTGTATATTTTCAAACCAACCTTACTAGGTGACCAATGCCAACTCTTAAGAATAAACAATAAATAGTAGGCTCAATGCCCGACTCTTGGTAGCCTTAAATATTTTGAAATTTGTAGGTTTGCTTTATCACATACCTTAGAACATTCGCAAGGGGTAAGGGGAAACCCTGACCCTCAATCTATGACACATTGGCTTAGAATTAAAAATAATTGTGAAACCTTTCGAACATCAAGCATTAGTAGTACCTCTTACCCATTACTTATAGAGGTGTACAGGGTAAAGGGTACCCCTGATCCCTGACCCCCGACCCCCAATTATACTAGGAAAACTCAGCTAAAAATGTCTTCCTTTGCTACATATTTTAGAAATTAGGCATTGATAGTACCTCTTACCCATTGCTTATAGAGGTGAAAAGGGTAAGGGTTATCCTTGGCTCCCAACATTTGAGAATGATTTCTTTCTTTTGACTATTATAAAGAATAGATGCATCTTTTTTGTTCAAAAGCTAAGGTTAAAAATATAAAAAATGAGGTTGATTAGTAGTTGTAAGTTTAGTGGAAAGGAATAAATCAAAAGGCTGATCTCTAATGCTTGAAGTCATTTTAGACTTCGTGAGTCAGAGATACCACTTAACTGATACCATTTCCAATAAGGTTAAGGGTAGAGGGGATCTCCGATCCCCAACACCGGATGAAGTGATGAAACATATCCTCAAAGAGATTTTGTTGATAAGCAAAGGATAAAGGATATCTCTAATGTCTAATACTCAAGAGGCTTTCAAAATTAACAAATGAAACTCATTCTATGAGTAGCGGGTATGAGGGATCCCCGATACCTCATACCCAAAGATGGTAAAATTAAAAGAATCTATTGATTTAAGTGCAAACACTAACAGTAAATATTAAGGGGTAAGAATGAAGGTCAATCCCTGATACTTTTACATAACTCTTGCTTGATAAGTTATCATTTTTGAAATGAAGTTGATATGGTCTGACGACTTGTTTTGCAAGTTTTTTCTTCTTAGTATGAAAATTTTAATACATGGTATTGGTATTTGTAGGAGATATTCCTCCAAAAGATTAAGAAGAAATGACGTATCAATACAAGGGTTTCTATTCTTCTGGGTTGTGGGTGTTTGAAATGTTTTTGCTACTGCTCTTGAAGTTAACAAATCCTTTTCTTCCAGTTCAAATGCAAGATGTGTAGATATCAAAGCATGCATGATACTTATGTTGATGTTAAAGAATGTGCTGAAAGGAAAGGCAATGAAAAAGTAGAGATGTTCATAGATTCTAGTTTACTTCAATTAAATTTCAGTTATTTTATGCTTTCCTTAAAATTAGAAAAAGACTCAACTGCAACTGGGGCGCCCAGTTCAGTCTTATTTTATTTTTAAGTTGAAATCTACTCCAACTAGGGCATCCAGTTGTGCTTTTATTTAATTTTCATCTTGCTTTAGTTAAAAACTGAAGCACTGGAGGTACTTCTAGTTATATTTTTATCAGATCCACAATTATAGGACTTAGTTTTCTTTAAATGTTTAATTATGGATCATTCAAGGGATTCAATTTTGATGTAATTTTCTACAATTAAACAATACAATCACATAATGGAATTGCCTACTAACTTTGTGAATTATTGATTCAATCAAAGGGTTATGCCAATTGCATGCATCTTGATTTAGTATCATGGTGATGGTATGAATATTTTATTTTAATCTAAATTATCAAATTAGTAAGATTTCATAGGTAACTATGGACTTAAGTAGGATTTTGTCTTAGATCTGCACATGCTTGATGGCGTTCTAATTGTTTGAAATCTAAAAATCTTATGTGGTGACTTATTTCCTTCGACTATTTCAATTTTATTATTAGTAAATGTGTGAAATGCTATTTGTTGTAATGGCAGTTTGGAAATCTTGCTTAAACACACATAAATGATGAAAGAAATGGTTTGTGTCATTGTCCAATTAGTTTAAATTTCCTTTGTATTACTTCTTGTTACCCCTTCTATCTTTTGAATCTTATTTGAAATCAAGTTTGGAATTATTGAAAGAACATCAAATTATTGTAAATCTACTAAATATTTGAACATCCAATACATTTATTAAATTATTAGATCTATTACTTTAAGTTGCATGTTATTTCCAAGAAGTTAAAATCTAGATCCCCTCGTGAAATCATATTGATCTCTACCACTATGCTATCCACATGGTCATGAATTGACAAGAAGGAACCTTGGATTAGTCTTAGCATGTTGTAAGTGATTAAAACCACCCTTAACAAAATTTACGCTAGGAGGATTTTAAATATTCTTCGTTAAATGTGAAGTTGGAGTGGGTTATATCTTAGGAAAACCCAGCTTTGATGGGTAGCCCTTTGTGTGTACTAGGGATTCTTCATGAAATTCCTTATCACACACATAATAGGCTTCCTTTATTTTTCCCTAATAGTAGAAAAATTTCTTTAGACCATATCAAGATTTGCAAGGATTTATTGAATTTTCTCAAAGTTGAACATGAGGATATTGTTCTTCATTTATTCATCACAATGTTTCAAGGTGTAGTATAGAAATGGTATGCTAATATTCCACCAAATTCTATCTGTTCATGGAAAAAACTATAATTTTTATTCTTGGTCTAGTTTGATCCTTATGTGGGTGCACAAAACCCATCACTTCAATTTGCAGTTGTAAAAAGAATACCATAGGAATCAATTTACTAGTTCAATCATAGGTTCATGTTTATGTATCAATGAGTTGAAGCTTTGAATTTGGTTATTAATGATTTTATGTTAAAATAACATTATTATTGTTGTTTGAATGCTTCATTCATAGAGAAGACTAGATTTTTTGGTGAGGTTACCACCCTACATGATGCATTTAATAAATCTCTCTTATTGGAACAATGTGGACATGAAGTTGTTAGAAATATGAGCAACCAGAATGATAATTATAATGCTCTTATGCTTACAAGCTTCCAAAACTTGTAGCCTTATATCGGTTTACCCACTGTGCTTACCCAGATAAAATCATTTCCATCAAGCAGCTACAACTTTCCAAAATCTCCAAGCATCTCATTATCTAACACTTCAAATCAGGTCAGCCTATACAAGACCAATTTGGGAGTCAAGATTTATAAAAGATGAGCATGGAGGAAGGTGTTTCACCCTCTAATGAAGGTTTTATGGAATTACCCTCTACTTTTAGTCATACTCTGACATATGGTGCATTATATCATGATGAAATTATAATCAAAGAATTAGATGAACAATTATATAATTTTGATAGCTTGTTTGAAAAAGAGTATGAAATAGATTTGAAATTTGAGTGTAATGAAAACATCAAACTAGAGTACAATTTTGTTGAAAATATTAATACTAATGAAAAATTTGAAAGAGGTGAAGCACTAACACAAGACCGTTTCCATGAGGAATCAATGAATAAAGAGTTTTCTTCCAATGCTTTGAATGATTCTTCTGAGAAAGATGTAAATCAATACGATTAAGGTACAACAGGTCATGCTTTGTTCGAGGTAAATAATTCACATATGCAAAATAAATTAAATGAGAAATTGGAGAAATTAGGTGCTCCAGGACTATCAAAACTTACTATGATAGATGGATGCAGGATACATTGGATAGATCAACATTGTGAGATATATTGCTATGTTTACCTTGGAAGGATGGATTTATATTTGAAGCGCTTGATCACTATTGAAGAGGTACTCATTCCAACAAAAGATAATTGGAATATTCTTCCACTCAATGAGGAAGACAAAATGACTAGCATACACAAAGATGATAATGAATTCATCTGAAAGGATGAAATTAATTGTGAGAGGATATCTAGCTCATCTCCATAATTTGGTGACCTCAACCCTTGCCTTGAAGTGGAATTTTTGATTGATAAAGATTCTCCATCTTTTTCAAATTGAATAGATGTAGAAAATGAATTTATTGATGCGTTCATAGATTCTTTCATGATCATTGATAAAGAAGAAACATCCTTTGACTAGTCGACACAAGGAAACGACCTTGCTAATTTGAATGACAAACAAATTGAAAGAGAGAATGACATATCTCTGGATGAGATTGTGATTGAAACTCATTGAGAAGGATAATAAATAAAATTCCAAATGGATTATTGAGAGGAAGAAGGTCAAATGGATGTGCATATTAGTCAAGTGCTTCCTAATGGTCAATTAGATTAGACTTACACCTATTAGGGGAATGGATCTAATTTTAATGTCAACACTGACATGGATGAAATTAGTGTTTTATTTTAGAAAGGAATGTATGATGGGATTCAAATGGATAAAGAAAAATAATATCAGATGAACCATCAAGAGGCTGCCCTAGAAATCAAATCACTTCAACATGGAAAATAAAATAAAATAGGGGAATATCTTCTTGATTTTGATTCTTTGCATTTGAATGATTTTTCAAAAGGAAATTTTCATTATGAATTGGATGCTCATTCTCACATTCTTATTGATGATATGTAGGGAATGATAGGAACAATGCTTTATCTCATGACAAATAAGTTTCACAAGTTTCAAAAATTGACAATCATGATCATTTGCAACTCAATTCATTTAAGGATACCAAGAGGATCTTCAATCTCAAGTTTGAGTTGAATGCAACAATGTTGGCCCATGTGTATTCCAACAACATAACAAATCTTTCCTATATGATTCATCCTTTTGGTTCACATTCTGAGGTAAGTTGTTCCAATTTCTTGTTGGCTTGGGAGATTTCCATGCCAGGTAAGGTAAATGTTGAACAATTTTTTTAAAGGTCTCAAAAGATAAATTTTTAACTGATGATATTTGTGCTTTGGAAAATATGATTGAAGTTGGCGGCCCTAGTGAAATTAAGCATACTGGTTTATTTCTTGAGACCAGGGCTAATAATGATAAGGATATGCATGTACCAGAGTGGAATGAAGTGGTGTATGATGAGTTGAGACCTCAAGAAGATAAAATTGTATGGCATGAGTATACCTTTTCAACTGGAAATATTCTAAATCAGGTGGCGTCTTTTCATTATCCTTTGTATTTTGATGATTTTTAGTTTGACTATGATGCTATGGAAAATAAGACATGCCTATGGATTAATCATAGTAAAGAAGAAAATCCACAACTTTTAGTTTTTCAAGCTTTGTACTCTCAGAATGAACTTATTCCACCTAAATTTTGCTTTTCTAAGTACAAAGATGAATTTTATAGGCTTAGAACCTTACCTAGTAAGTTAACACTCTTGAAAATATTGACAAATTAGTCAAGCGAATGTAAAAATATGTGCAATTTTATGTTTTAAGGGTTTAGCTTAGAATTGGTTTATGATTAGGATAGTTAGGTTTCGGTTTAGTTTAGTTGGTTTTTCTTTATTTTTGTGTTTCTCATTAGTTTATTTTTTGTTTTTTTGCTTCTCTTTTGTTCTCCTTTGTGTCTCTCTGTGTTGTTTTTGTTTTGGGGTTTTTCTTTTTTGTTTCTTGTTCTTTTTTCCTTTTTGTTCTTTCTTCCCTTCATTTGTTTGTGGGTTTCATGAATGTTACGGATCCAAATGTCAGCAATGAATAGGATGCCCATGATATTTATATTTTCAAAACTTCTCCTTGTTTGAACTTGAGGTCTACTAACCCTTCATTAAGCCTAGAAGTCTTAGGTGATCTATTATATTGAAATCAATGAACCAATAAATTTAGTTGCATGAACTTATTATCTACAAATTAAATGAATCAATATTTAGATTTGAGATGGATGGTAATGACCTTTGAAATTAAGGAAATATAAAGATGTTTCTTTTCTGAGTGACCACCATGATTCCCAACCCAACACTAGGTGATTGTTTGGAGGCAAAAAGAAAAAGAAAAAAAGAAAAGGAGAAAAGAAACAAAAACTATGAAATCGGTGATTCAAATAATCTCTACCAGGGCTATGGACGCCTAGCTGGTAGTAGAGCTATATTTGAGGGAATCAAAGGTATCTCTGTCAGGGCTATGGATGCTTGGTTGGCAACAAAGCTATTCCTAGGTCACATCAACTAGGTCCCAAAGTGAAAAAATAAAGAATATATGAATAAAAATGAGTTGGGAGAAATGAAAGATCATATAAATTGTCTTGATTTATAGGTCATTTTGTTTCATCCTTACCATGTTTTGAAGGAATAAATCATGTGCAAAAACTATGAGGTTCAAGTATCCTATTTTGATGGTGAGTTGGTCAAAATATTTAGATTGACGACGACTCTTTTGCTTAATTTTGGGTTATTTTCCCTCTAAGTTTAAACCTTCTTGATTTTATTTAAAGGGGAAATGCTTTTCAAGCATTTTTTTCATTGGTTGCTATTTTTTGTGCCTTTGCACTCATGCCCCATTTTGTCTTTGGAAAAATGGGGACCCCCCTCTTTTTTGTGTGTGTTGTTTTTCTTCAATCCTTTTCTCTCTCATTTTTCTTCTTTCCTTCTCCCTCTCTTTCTATTTCCCCTACTCTCTTTTTCTTTTCCTTGTTTTCTTTCTTTTTAGTATCCTTTCGGGTGTCAAAAGTTTTAGATTCTTCATGTCGGTATACCTTTATCATTGGGCTTGATACCTGATCCTTGTCTTGGTAGTTGGTGTATGTTTTGTCTTTCCCCCCTTTCGGGCTTCATGTATTGGGCCTTTTCCTTGTATATTTTTGAATCAACCTTTCTAGGTGACCAATGCCAAATCTTAAGAATAAATAATAAATAGTAGGTCTGACACCCAACTCCTGATAGCCTTCAAGATTTCAAACTTTGCAAGTTTCCTTTATCGTATACCTTAGAACATTTGTGAGGGGTAAGGGGAAACCCCAACCCTCGTTCTGTGACACATTGGCCTAGACTTAATAAATTTTTTGAAACCTTTTAGACATCAGGCATTGGTAGTACCTCTTACCTATTACTTATAGTGGTGGAAAGGGTAAAGGGTACGCTCGACCCCCAACCCCCGATTATAAAGGTAAAACACCTAGCCAAAAATATTTTCCTTTGTGACATCTTTCAATTATCAGGCATCAGTAGTACCTCTTACCCATTTCTTGTAGAGGTACAAAGGGTGAGGGTTATCCCTAACTCCCAACATATGGGAACGATTGCTTGCTTTTGACTGTTATAAAGAATAAATGCATCTTTTGTGTTCAAAAGTTAAGGTTTAAAATATAAAAAATGAGGTTGATTAACAGTCGTAATTTTGGTGGTAAGGAGTAAATCAAAAGGTTGAACTCCAATCCCCAAAGTCCTTTCATAATTCACAAGTTGGAGATACCAATTAATTGATACCATTGCTAATAATATAAAGGGTAGAGGGGATCTTTGATCCCCAACACTCGATCAAGCAATGAAACATATCCTCAAATAGATTTTGTTGATAAGAAAAGGGTAAATGATATCTTTGATGTTCGATACCCAAGAGGCTTTGAAACTTAGCAAAGGAAACTTGTTCAATGAGTAGTGGGTATGAGGGATCCCTAATCCTCGATACTCGAAGATGGTAAAATTGAAAGAATCTATTGTTTTAAGTGCAGAAGTTGATAGTAAGGAGTAAGGACTAAGACTAAAGACCGATCCTTGATACTTTTACATAACTCCTTCTTGATAAGTTTGAAATGAAGCTAATATGGTTTGACATGACTTATTTTGTAGGTTTTTTCTTCTTAGTATGAAAATTTTAATACATGGTATTGGTATTTGTAGGAGATATGCCTCCAAAAATTTAGAAGAAATGAAGTATCAATACAAGGGTTGTTATTTTTGTTGGGTCATGGGTGTCTGAAATGTTTTTGTCGCTGCTATTGAAGTTAATGAATCATTTTCTTATAGTTCAAACACAATATGTGAAGATATTTAATAATATGTGATACTTACAATGATGTTAAAGCATGTGTTGAAAGGAAAGGAAAGGAAATGGAAAAGTAGAGCTTCTCGTAGATTTTAGTTTACTTTAGTTAAATTTCAATTATTTTATGCTTTCCTTAAAAATTAGCAAAAGACTTGATTGCAACTGGGGCACCCAATTTAGTCTTATTTTATTTTTAAGTTGATCTCAACTCTAATTGGGGCACCCAGTTGTTCTTTAGTTAAAAACTTGAGTGTTGGAGGTATTTCCAGTTATCTTTTTATCAAATCCACAATTATGGGACTTATTTTTCTACAAATTTTTAATTTTGGATTTATTCAAAGGATCCAATTTTGATGTAATTTTCTACAATTAAACAATACAATCTCAACATGGAATTACCTACTAACTTTGTGAATTATTGATTCAATCAAAGGGTTATTCCTATTGCATGCATCTTGATTTGGTATCATGGTGATGGTATGAATATTTTAATTCAATATAAATTATCAAATTAGTAAGATTTAATAGGTAATTATGGACTTAAGTAGGATTTTTTCTTAGATTTGAATGTGCTTGACAGTGTTCTGGTTGTATGAAATCTAAAAACCTTATGTGGTGACTTATTTCCTTTGAATATTGTATTGCTATTATTGGTAAATGTGTGAAATGCTATTTGTTATAATGGTGGTTTGGAAAACTTTCTTAAACGCACAAAAATGATGAATGAAATGTTTCTTGTCATTGTCTAATTAGTTTAAATTTCATTTACATTACTTCTTGTTACCCTTTCTATATTTTGAATTTTGTTTGAAATCAAGTTTGGAATTATTGAAAGAGCATTGACTTATTGTAAATCTGCTATAGATCTAAACATGCAATGCATTTATTAAATTGATAGATCTATTATTTTAAGTTGCATGTTATTTCCAAGAAGTTAAAATCCATATCCCCTTGTGAAATCACATTGATCTCTACCACTATACTTCCACATGGTCATGACCTGACATGAAGGAACCTTGGAGTACTCTCACTACTTTTCGAGAGGGGCAATAAACCCTTATTGCCTAGGATATTGTAAGTGATTAAAACCACTCTCAACAGTTAGAATACCATTCCTCCGAGTTTATGTGAGCACACATGAGAGCACCAGATTTAGGTTGATCAGAAATAACAGGAGAGCAAAGAACATGAACTACAAAGTGATATTCTTCTATATCATTTTTTTGAGGGCACTAGGGAGGCAACACTTGACATGGCATCTGTGTGCCGGTTTTCTCTCCTAGGGACATTGTCTATTGTAAAAGAAGAAAGGTGATCAAGTAAGGATAAAGCCAAATATCGATACTGAGACAACTTACTTTTCTTAGCTTGATATATCCCCATAATTTTATTTATGATAAGTTTAGAGTCAACATGTATGTGAAGGTGTTTTATGTTCAAAGCGATCGTGATACACAAGCCAACAATAAGGGCTTCATACTCAATGATGTTATTGGTACACTAAAATTCTATTTGAAAGGATAGAGGAACTAGATTACCCTTGGGCGAGATTAATACCACACCTGTCTCAGATCCAGTTTGACATCTAGATCCATTGAAGTACATTTCCCATACAGGCTCATGATCAGTTACAAAAAGGTCTTCATCTAGAAATAAATCTAGACTAGGGAAGGAGCGAGATGAGGGAGCATCTACCAATTGATCAGAAAAAACTTAACATTATTGATTTATGAGTTACAAACTTTGTCAAACTCAAAAATCAACATTACTCATTTTACAACCTTCCAACAAGATAAGTTCTAGTGAAGAGGTTCTTCAAAAGATCACTCTTTACAATGACATGAGTTTCAACATGAAGGAGATAATGTCTTAACTTCTGCATTGAAAAGACGAGAGAGAAGACATTGTATCTCCATGGTAGAGTAGTGAGTTTCATAGTCAACAAGAACATAGCTAATATAATAGACTACCCTTTCTTTACCTTCATCATCATATTGAGCCAACAAAGCTACCAATGCATAAGGTGACATAGCGAGATAAACAAAAAAGGGCATATCTTGCATAGCTAACATTAAGATAGGAGGATTGGACAAACAACTTTTGATTGATTCAAAATCCCTTTCACACTCATCGTCCCATAAGAAGTGAACATATTTATTCAAAAAATATGTGAAGGGAAGGGTACAATCAACTAATTGGAATATAAACCTATGAATTGCCCGAATCTTCCCTTGCAAGCTAAGTAGCCGAGAGATGTTTCTAGGTGGAGGCATGTTAACAATTGTGTTAATCTTGTTCATGTAGACCTTGATTCCACAATAAGTGACTATAAATCTTAAAATATTTCATGTGTCTATGCCAAAGACACACTTAAGAGGATTTAGCCTCATCTTATAGAGTTGAATCCTTCAAAAATAAGACATAGATTCTTTATGTGATACAGACGGGTTATGGACTTCACCTAGATATCATCAACATAGTCTTCTAGGATTTTATGAATAAAATCATGAAAGATTAGGGTCATCACTTGTTGGTAAGTCACACTTGCATTCCTTAACCCAAACAACATGACCACATAACAAAAGTTCTCCCAAGGGGTAGTGAAGGTTATCTTGAATTTATCTTTTGGGTTACTATGAATCTAATTATAGCTCAAGAATCCATCCATGAAGGACATCAAGGCATGGCCTATAGTCGAATCTACAATCATGTCGATATTAGGCAACAAAAAATCATCCTTAAGAGAAGCCTTATTGAGATCATAAAAGTCAATGAAAATACAAATACAACCATCAAGTTTACTAACAACAATGGTATTTGATATCCAAGGTGAATATTTGATTGGATGGATAAAGCCTAGTTTCAAAAGCTTCTCTATCTCAGTCTTAACCTATAATGTGACCTTGGAATTCATCTTCTGGATCTTTTGCTTAATAGGTTTAATATCAAGACATTGGATGATATTGTGAACCACTATGCACTCATCAATGTCGGGAATGTCCTCATATTTCCAAGAAAAAATGTTAGGATAGGAATGTAACAGATCAAAGTGTTGCTTAGCTTCTTCCGAAGAAAGGAACTTTACAATTTTAATCACCTTTTCAGAAGATTTGGAATCCATAGAAACTCCAATAGTATCCCCCTTTAGGAGGGAATAATGATCTTCAAGATGAGTTATGGGAATATCATCATCCATATTAGATAAAGGAGCCTCCTCATCCACACTCAAAATGGATTCTCTAAAGTATGCTTGTTTATGCAAGCGATATGAGAATTGTTGTTTATGGTGAAAAGAAGGAAAATAAGAGGATACACCTAAGAATTCTTCCAGTGATTCCTTTGAGGAGAAAACATCTAGGGGAACTTTGTTAGGTTCCATTTTATCCTCAATTAGTTTGGGGTGAAGTAGATTAAGAGTTTTGATCGAGGCCATATTAACACTCCACCATTGTTTTTGCATGGATTGTTCAAGAGAGCATCCCAGTACCAAGTTATTCTTGTGAGGCCTAAATTTGATAGGGACCTAAATTACTTGTTGAACATGCTCAAGAAATTTGCATCCATAACCATACTTAGAAACAATCTTGTATCTAGGGACGTAACATGTTTTTAAGGCCTAGGAAGAAGGAAAATCTGCATAGAGGGTGTCATTCCCCCAATAGATGTCAAAAGTTTCCATAAGGTCACAACCATTCTTCTTAGTAAGGTTACAAACATTAGCCTCCTTAGTAGAAGTGTGATTATCTTCCTCTACGAGAGGAAAATTGTGTTCCTCAATAGGATCATAATTATCCCTCTCAACAGGAGGATGATTAGATTTCTTGGCAAAGGTGTATGAAACAGTCAAAAGGTCAAGATGGATAGGATTCATCTTTTATTCTCCAATGAATAATTCAAATTATTCCAAAGATTCCCAATTATCACCAAGACACACATTCAACTCAAAAGAAGAGGTAGAAGGGGAAGACTTAGAATCCTTCTATTTAGGTTGTTCCTCTTTAGGGACATTCGCCTCAAGGGAAACTTCTAAAGCCAACACCATCAAAGAGCATGCCAATGCATCAGAGGATAAATATGGAATGCAATTCTTAAAAGTAGAAACAACCAAGGCCTGACTAATGGAAGCTAACTCATAAAGGTGGACAGCCTCAAGGTTGACCTTGATTGTAATCACTTGATTATTAGCAATAAAATTTATGCAATGATGCAAAGTAGAAGTCACAAATCCCGTAGAATGAATCCAAGGTATTACCAAAAGAATATTGTAAGGTAAAGGACTAGGAATCACATAAAATAAGGTGGATAAGGTAACATTTTCTATCCGTAAAGGCAAGATTATCGTTCCTAGGGCTTGACGACCAACGTTATCGAATCAATAAATATACAAAGAAGTTGCTAGAGAAGAAGAATCAATCTAAATCTTAGGTAATAGATCTAAGCTACATACATTGAGAGTCAAACTGGTGTTAATGAGAGTATGTCTAATACTAATATTATTAACATTAATTATAATCATTAATGGATCCACTTTCTTCTGTACATCTGGGGGTAGAAGTTCTTGTAAATAGAACATAGAATTTGGTGTATCCACACGAATATGAGCCATCAATGCATTAACATATGTCAACCTAGTGGAAGAAAGCAAGAGGATCTTTTCTAAGGATTCCTGAAGCATACCTTGATAAATCAAAGTGATCTAAAGCAAATCCCATAGTGAGATATTAGTCGGAGTAACACTGAGTTGCTCGACGAGATCATAATCACCAAGTTCTTTAGTCATAGGTTTAGGTGTTGAAGGAAGTCTTGGTTGAGAAGGTGGTAAAGAAGTAGGAGCTAAAGTAGGCTAAGGAGTAGGATTAGAAGATGGTTCATTCATTTTTTTTTAATTTCTTCTAGTATTATATGTGTTCTCTACAACATTATAAGAAGAATAGTTTGTAGCTCTTAATAACCTTGTATATAAATCTATCAAGTCAGTAGAGTATGGGACCCCACAAATAGAATAAATTTTCTTGGGAGAAGGGCTAGATGGAGTCAAAATAAGTGATGGGTCTCTTAGGCTTCGAAGGATCCATAGAGACTACCATGATATTCATCAACTTATCAGCTTGCGAAGAGGGAGTAGCCATTTTTTTGAAGAAGTTTGTTCAGGAGATCTACGAATAGGAGAGGATGCCTCTAAGAAGTAATCTAGGGCATCATCTAACATATCAAAATATTCCTTAGAAAAAAAATTATCATAAACATTAAAAAATTTAGAAAAAGATCTGAAATGGTTCATGTCGGGTTTACCAAAATTGTAGAGAAGGGGGATCCACTGCTCACAAGTCCCTTTATTTCTAAGAGAGTCCCAGGGAACAAACTACCCTAAACTACCTCAATTTAGCTAAATCAAGAAATTACAAAGAAAGGATTGAGCATAGAATATCATAAACGATAATAGATAGAAAACTTCAAGAACAAAGAGAGAAGATCATTGAGGTTCCTATCATAGAAGGAGAAGCTCTTGACCAAAGGATGGAAGCATGTGAGCGGGATTCCAACGGGGTGTGCCGGTATCTTGTACAGACAAATAACTAAACCTCTAGAAAAAAAATGCAAAGGATCTGTTACCTATCTCACAGTCGTAGGCTCATCAGTATTAGTAATCAAGGAAAAGATGCAACTAGAATCCAACAATGAATATCCAAACCTTTTCGGTTGCTACCTAACTCATGTAGAACTCCTTAAAGGTTGAGGTTGAGGTTCTCCTTCTTCAAAAATTTTAGAGCTACTTGATATATCCTCATTATCAGGTCCAACAAGAGTACTTGGTTCTTCTTTCTTCAGAGTAGGTAGAATTTGAACTACCTCTTTATTTTGTTTCTCCTCTTTCTCTGGTTGTAGAGAGGAAGGTTTCATCTCTTTGAAAATCACACTTCTACTGTAGAGAACCTTCTAAGCTTCTGGATCCCAAAGCTTGTACCCTTTCACACCACACCATAGCTGATAAAGATACACTTAACAACCTTGTTCCGCAACCTAGACCTCTTCTCAATTGAAACATGAGCATAACCTTTGCAACCAAATACTTTGAGATGTCTCATCGAAGTATTTTTAATAGACCGCGCCTCGATGGGTGTCTTTCCAACAAGTTCTAATGTATGAGATCTATTAATCAAATAACATGTAGTGGCTACCACTTTAGCCCAAAATTTATGTTCAAGGCTAGCAAAACTTAACATACTCCTAGCCCTCTCCATCAACGTTATGTTTGTCCTCTCTGTAACTCCATTTTGTTGTGAAGTGTAGGGAGTTGTCTTATGTCTCTCAATACCATGATCTTTACAAAAAAATTCAAACTCAATGAAGAAAAACTCATCACCATTATCAATTCTCAAACACTTAACCTTTCTGCTAGTCCAATTTTCTACCAAGGCCTTAAACTCCTTAAATTGACTAATGACTTTAGCTTTACTTCTAAGGAAATAAAAAAATTTCCTTCTACTATAATCATCTATGAAAGAAAAAAAATATACAAATTTTGATAATGAAGGAACATTTACATGACCAAAAACGTTTGAATGTACATAGTCCAAAACCCCAGAAGACTTATGAGAAATAGAGTAGAAATAAACACGGTGTTGTTTTCCATATACACAATGTTCACAAAAGTCAAATTCGAGATTACAATCATTAAGGCCTTCAACAAGGCTCTTATTTTTCAGGGTTCTAAGACCCTTCTCACCAATGTGACCAAGTTGTTGGCTCCATAACATTGTCTTCTCTACAGGAAGATTCATTTCCATGGAATGAGCAGCCTTAGGTACCCAAAATGCACGACCATTGGGTGTAGCTACAACATGCTTCTTCTTTTCATAATTCGATGGAGAGGATGAAGAATCCAAAGATCTATTCATTGGTACATCAAAAGAACTATTGCACTGTATAGTGCATGCATCCAACTGAAATAGAGTGCCAATATGAACACCCTTAGCCAACACCATAGCTCCTCTTGTCATCTTGTATCCTCCACCAGAGAAAACAACTTGCACTCCTAAATCATTCAATTTACTTATAGAAAGTAGGTTTCATGCTAAACCTGGGATATGTAAGACACCATCAATTCCCTTCACTCTTACATTAGGAAATCTGATTTTGACTCTTCCACGACCAACAATCTTTAGATGAGAGTCATCACCTAGATACACCTTTTTACCATTGTATTCCTCATACTTCGAGAACCAGTCTCTATGAGAAGTCATGTGAAAGGATGCAATCGAATCTATCAACCACACATCATTTGATGCATGGGCTACCAAGGCTGCAATAAATGCTTCTCCAATATCTTGGGATGATTTCTTAGATTCAGAATTGGAGAAAGACTTGTTTTCCTTCTTCTCCTTCTTGCAATCTTTCTGAATGTGACCAGTTTCACCACAATTCCAACATTTTTCCTTGGACTTCTTACCAAGAGACTTTGATCTCCCTGAAGACTTTGACTTAGATTTCTTGTGTTTCTTTTTTCTTCTCTCTTTTGGTCTACCACAGACTGCAAGGGCCTCCTTGGCCATCTTAGAAGACTTCCTTCACATCTCTTCAGATAATAATGAGGAAAAAACCTCATCCATCTTAAAGTTGGAAGTATTGCTTCCAATAGCCATTACTAGGTGATCCCAAGAGTCCAACAAGGAACATAAAAGGAGCATGCAATGGTCTTGTTCATCTATTTTGTCTCCAATAGAACCTAGTTGTGCAACCAACATTCTAGAAGAGTTTAGGTGATTTGCAATGGATCCTTTATCTTCCATTTTTAGAGAATACATCTTCTTTCTTAGGAAAAGCTTGTTTACCAGGGATTTACCCTAATAGAAATCACCAAGCTTCTTCCACAGAGAAGCAAATTTTTTATCTTCATGGACATTTAGGAGAGAAAAATAAGCCAAATAGAGTCTAATAAGACCATTGGATTTCCTATCCATGATATCCCAATCCTCTTGTTTCATGCTTGAAGGTTTGGTTCCAGAAATTGCAAGCCATAAGTCTTAGTCTACTAACATGTCTTCCATTTTGAGCTTCCACATCTTAAAATTACCACCGTTAAATTTTTCCATCTCAATCCTCCCATATGTGTCTGCCATCTCTTTCCTACAACTAGGTTACAGAATACACACTTTTGCAAAACTCCCACTAAAATAGAGATTAGCTCAAAAAATCCTTCTACCCAATAAAGGAAGCAAGGCTAGCCAAGCTTTGATACCAACTAAAAGGAAGCTAGGGGAGCGGAAACAACTTCCTACACTACTCTAATTAAAGGAGAGTTACAAAAAATTCATTTTAATACCTTTTACTGTTACAATAAGAGAAGCACATATATAGAATAATGGAAATAGAACAACAAGAATACATAAAATAGTGACACCAAATATACGTGGGGAAAACCCTTTTGGGTAAAAACCCCACCCTCCAAAAGCACAGTACTTTCTCTATTACTTCAAATAATGGTTACAAGATATCACCAAGTACAAGCTTCTTCAACAAGTGCTTCAACACGAACACCTGTTCTGGAGTGATTTTGGCAGCACTTTGTTCATGATGATGTTACTTGCAACAATAGTGTAGATAAAATCCTCACAGGAAAATTGTGAAGAACCTATCTTTACTTGAAATACTAAACCAGGGCAACCTAAGGGTTCGAGTAAAGAGGAAAAGGTTGAATTAGCTTAATCCCAAGGAACTGATAGTTAGGTCTTGACCATACTAGGTTCGCTTCAGGGTATGATGTGATATTGCTATTAATCTCAAGGGGTATATGGTTATGTCATATTTCATTAAGAATCATAAGTACCAGATAAAATATTTTCACTTCGATCATAAAATAATCTCATGAAATCAACAGATTTGTAATAATATTTCATGAACATCAAACAATTTTGCTATCACTTAAGTAGATTTAGCTTTAAGCATTCATCAATTTCATAGAAATGAAATATTTTCAATAATATTTACATTCATTCATCTCTTTTTTAGAACATTTTTTGAAATTTAACATCTAATCTAAAATAAAGCATCAAAATACTGAAAAATTAAATTGCTCTCGGGTATTCTCCATGCATGCCCCAGGATTTAATCAAATCAAAGCAAACTACTTTATACTTCACTAGATTGATTCACAACTAGGCATAAAATGGTGCGAGCTTTTAAAGAAGGGGGTTTATTTTGGACACCGAGTAGGTTCTGTATGGACCCTTAAACAATGTAGCACATAGTCTTGTTTAGTTGAACTAATAAATCAACTCCAAAAGATACATGAGATAGGTAGCTATCAAATTGGCTTTGATATTGATTAAGTTCTATGTGCATACAAGTTTTTAGACTCGAATGATTCAGAAAATAGGGAAAATAAACAAAACTTATAGAAGTTTTGGCTCTTTCGACATCCACAAATTCTAAACTTAAAAATGAAGTATCGCCTATCCTTTTATAGAAGCAAGACACAAGTAGGATAAGACAAATACATGAGAGGAAATCCAAGAGACGAATCACATCAAGGCATGTGGAATATGGTGACTAGTAAGACAATTGCAAATGAAGTCAATGAAGGTCAACCTTCATCTACACGTTGATGTCCTTTAAGTGTTTCACCTTCTTATTATCGATAGGATAATAAATTGAATCTAGATAGTATGTTGGAACTTTCCCATATATTTAGAATGATTTATTTATCATCCCATTCCTACACTTTGGTTTTGCCTCAAGATTTCTACTCTCGAGAATGAGCTTCCTTGGAGGTTGGCACTTCCCTTCACCATATGTGAAATATTGGGATCCCTAGTATTTCGATGACTCAAGCTCCTCCTTCATATAATTTCCTGAAATGTATAGCCTGATTTGGATATAATTCTATTTGTGATCCAAATTTTCCTGACCATCCATACCCAAACTTTGCATTGCAATCTACTTCTCCTGCATTCACAAATTCCACCTATTAAATCCCTTTTAAAAACATTCATAAAAATCTCATGTAAATAAAACCATCAATAATCCATTATCATTATAATTCCATCATGAAAAACATGCTTTCAAGAAAATCATATATTCTCACGTAATTATCTTTTAGACCGGTTTATCAGACCATTAGACCTTGTGGATAACCTTAAAATTTTGAAACTTTACTTTGCATTGTTACCCGATACCCAATATTCAGCTTTTACCCATAATTTTCCTAGACCTTGGCTTTTACCGAAACTTCCATATTTACTAGACCTTGGCTCTCAGACCAGAACACTTCGCTCAACACTTTGCTTTACCTTTTACATTTTTGGCTTTCCTAGTTCTCAGTACCTAGTACCCATAACACTTGAATTACAAAGTACTCTTTCAATAAGATTTCTCTTTGCTTTTCACTTCTGATGATCTTTCCAACTAGCCAACACCTACCATAAACATTAGTTTTTCACTTGGGGTCCACAAGTCTTACAGTCTTGGGGCGTGTTGTGATAACACACAACAACTTGCAACTAATAAAACCAAATTTAAACCAAAATTTGGGATTAAATCACCAGTCATAAATTATAATTTATGCACATTTTAAAACAATAACTCTTTACCTTTACCTAGATTTTGACATAAAAATAGTAAAATTTCTAGAGAAATATCCGTGTGTGCTTTGATTAATTCTAGTTTTTGGAACTCGGTGAAAAAATTAGTTCATTAACATTGAACTACATAATTTGGTAATCCTCCAAAGCCAACTAGGGATAGAGCCATGCTGTCAGTCAAACGTCCATAGCCCTGACAAGGTTATCTCTATAATTCCCCCAAACATAGCTCTACTGCTAGCCAGGTTTCTATAGTTGAAAGAGTTGATTTTTTTTTTGTATATCTCTTTTGATATTTCATTGATAGCTCATTTCAACTTGCAAGCAATGAAGCCCGCTATTAGGTTGGAAATTACAGTGGTAGCGAAGGTTACCTTTTTATTTTTCATTCAATGCAAATCCCTTCATCTTTTCACTACTTCCCAAAAACTCATTTAATAATCTTGTTGGTGTGTATTTCCAGCTAAACTTTACCTCTCTTATTGAAAATCCTAGCTAACTACAATTCGCTATATGTTAGAAGATATGCATAAATTAAAATTTAGCAGCAAACAACTTAATCACCAAATTTTAATCTAAATTTAGAACCATTAGCTTCCACCCTTCCAATTGAATTTTATGGCAACTACTAAATACTCGCCTAGCAATTTCGATTTGACGACACTACACCACATTAATGGATCAAGAATGCCATGATGAAACTTAAACATGATCATGTTATTCTACATTAAATTCACACGCCTCAATGTAAACATACCATTTATTTCAAATTTTCTAGGTGATGATGTGTTCTTCCTTACCAGCTTCATTTCCCTTTCCACTTTGCACATATGGGCACCTTCATGATTAATACAGCTTAATAAAAACATAATGAAATGACCACCATTAATTTTGAAATCTTTAACTTGCTTGATTAGCAATATTCGTATTGGCCAAATTTGAAGCAAATTGTCACCAATTGTGTAAAAATTAATTTGATTTAACATTTTTCTCTAGAGAAACTCATTTGATTGCCACCTTGCTTACGATTTCCATGACTTCGATCTAGGCAACTATGTACTGCAACTTCCTCACAGTTTTCTATAAATCCCACACTTCTCTTCGAATTATTCACACCTTTGCTTTCCTTTTCAATTATCATTTTGTATTTTATGATCTGCAAGTGCTTTCTTGCTTCCAAGTCATGGATACTCTAATTTGCTGGACCTGCTTGACCTGCCAGAATGTTTTCATGGGTCACATCATGACTGAAAGGCTTGAAAAGGTTTTCTTCATTCAGACTACCAATTTCACTGTTCCAAACTTGTGCTTAGTCCTTGGGGAACAATATGTGGAATCTAGAGCTTACTACTAGTTTTTATTCCAACTTGGCTTCTCACTTTGTAGCATTGCTGCTGGACATTGGGCTTCTTGTTGAAGATGTTCACTCAGCTACAAATATGATAGTGTGGCTTGAATACTTGGAGAATCTTGATACTGGTTTGTCTTTTGCACACTTGACCATTGGGATACCCTCTATGGATGATATTCATCGGTTCCTAGAGCATGGGGAAGTAGTTCCACTCTAGCCGTTCCTGACTGACCTCCATACCCATGACTTTGAAGTTCATTGGGAAATTGCCTACGTAGGGTATTTAGCCCTGATGGATGAGGCATCCCAAATTGACTGAATGGCCACTCTTCTCTGCAAAATTTCATAGCATAATGTTATAAAATGTTTGAATTAACTCTCATGTGTATGATAAGTTAAGCAAATTTTCCTAATGTAGAGGGCCAAATAGAAAAAAAAAGAAAGACAAGAAAATGAAAACAAACCCTACAAAAGCAAACTAACCCTAATTAACCAAAATTTACCCTAACAAATGACTAACCCTAACAAAGAAATTTATTTTAAGCTCAATAACTAATTTCATTGTTGTTTTGGTATGAATTACAATAGGTTTATCCTTGAATTCACTGGAATGAATTTCAAATGTCCTTCTATAACAATGAATTTCTTTAAATTTTGTGTGTTTAACAAACATAAATTCAAAGGCATACTTACCAATAACTTGGCTCATATGTATGAAAATGACCTCATTAAAGGTCAATTGCACACACTTTCGCTGATTCATCAATACTCTACCTTCTTTCAGTCCTAGCTCATGGTTTTCTTCTTTACTTTGTTTTGTTCCATGAATGACTGTGTCCATTTCTAATTTTTTTCTCCAAAAATTTTCGCGTCTTCGGCCCTATCTTCACTTTGAACTTTGTTAGACCAAGCGATATCACAATTTATATTGCTATCAAAGAGAGAAAAAGTAAAAACTTGATACTCTGTATCTTGCATGAAATCAAGAAAATTTCCTTTTCTAGCTTGTAAATTTTTAGTTTGGAACGAAAAACACGTGTCTCCCACTCAATTTTCCCACTCTTTTTCTTCACTTACATTTTCCACATGTGAAAAGAATGATGACTCATCAATGTTGTTTCCTCATTTTTGGTGCCATATTTCTAAGTCTCAACATTCTCGCCTATCTTCTTGCAAAACCTTAAGATCTTCTTCATAACAATTGCAGTTAACAAACTATTTTGATATATCCGTTAATTTTTTAACATTTTCAATTCCACTAGGGTTATACTCTTTTTGAGAATTCAAAATATTTCTCGTTAACGAAATCACCTTATATGTAGCCAAACTTACCCTAGTTAAAAATATTTCACAATCGAGTTCACTGTGATTAGTTGTATCATGAATTCTACACTCGGTGACTCTACCAAAGGTGATAAACTCAAAGGATATAATCTTTGATTAAGGATTTTCCAAATTTTTTCAACTTCCATTTTCGAAATATCGGCTTGCATTAGAATTTCATCTCACAAGCTACTTTAGCCCTAGAACCAATACAAATTCCTAAACAAAACCCAAAGGGAAATATATAAAAAAGAAAAGCGAGCCCTCCTTCTAGCGTTAGTTCCTATTGATGACGATGCTACTCGCAACAACTGTGCAAATAAAATCCTCACAGGAAAACCGCGAAGAACCTATCTTTACTTGAAAGAATGAACTAGGGCAACCTAAGGGTCCAAGTAAAGAGGAAAATGTTGACTTAGCTTAACCCCAAGGCTTTGGTAGTCAGGCCTTGACCATACTAGGTCTGCTTCAAGGTATGATGTGATATTGTTGTTAATCTCAAGGGGTATATGGTTATCTCAGGTTTCATTAAGAATCATAAGTATCAAATAATTTTTTTTTTAGTTAGACTATAAAGTAATCTCATGAAATCAACAAATTTGCAATAATATTTCATGAACATAAAAAAAATTTTCTATCACTTAAGTATATTTAGCTTTAAGCATTCAAAAATTTCATAGAAACGAAATATTTTCAATAATATTTCCATTCATTTATCTCTTTTTTAGAACATTTTTTGAAATTTAACATCTAATCTAAAATAAAGCATCAAAATACTGAAAAATAAAATTACTCCCAGGTATTCTCCATGTATGCCCCAAGATTTAATCAAATAAAAGAAAATCGCTTTATACTTCACTAGATTGCTTTACAGCTAGGCATAAAACGGTGAGAGATTTTAAAGAAGGGGGTTTATTTTGGACACTGAGTAGGTTCTGTATGCACCCTTAAATGACACAACATATAGTCTTGTTCGACTGAACTAACAAACCAGCTACAAAAGATACATGACATAGGTAGCTATCAAATTGGCTTCGATATTGATTAATTTCTATGTGCATACAAGTTTTTAGACTGGAATGATTTAGAAAAAAGGAAAAAAAAACAAAAATTAGAGAATTTTTGGCTCTTCCGACATCCACAAATTCTAAACTTAACTTAAAAAGAAGTGTCCCCTAGCCTTTTATAGAATCAAGACATAGGTAGGATAAGACAAATATATGAGAGGAAATCCAAGGGATGAATCACATCAAGGCACACGGAATATGGTGTGGTAAGAGAATTGCAAATGAATTCAATGAAGGTCAACCTTCATTTGCATGTTGTTTTCCTTTGGGTGTTTCATCTTCTTATTATCACCAGGATAATAACTTGAATCCAGATAGTATGTAGGAATTTCCCATATATTCAAAATGATTGCTTTATCATCTCATTCCTACAATTTGGTCTTGCCTCGGGCTTTTTACTCTTAGGAATGAGCTTCTCCAGAAGTTGGCGTTTTCCTTCACCATATGTGAAATACTAGGATCCCTAGTATTCTGATGACTCAAGCTCCTCCTTTGTATAATTTCTTGGAATGTATAGCTCGATCTGGATATGATTCTATCTATGATCCAAATTTTTTTGAATGTCCATACCCAAACTTTGCATAGCAATCTGCTTCTCCTACAATCACAAAATTCAACCTATTAAATCCCTTTTAAAAACATTCATAAAAATCTCATGTAAATAAAACCATCATTAATACATTACCATTATAAATCCATCATAAATAACACTCTTTCAAGAAAATCATATATTCTCATGTAATTGTCCTTTAGATTGGGTTACCGAACCATTAAACCTCTTGGATAACCTTAAAATTTTGAAACTTTACTTTGCATTGTTACCTGATACACAGTACCTAATATTCAACTTTTACCCATAAATTTCCTAGACCTTGGCTTTTACTGAAACTTTGATATTTATCGAACCTTGGCTCTTGGACTAGAACACTTCACTCAATACTGTGCTTTACCTTTTATAGTTTTGGATTTCCCGATTCCCAGTACCCGATACTCGAAACACTTGAATTATGAAGTACTCTTTCAAAAATATTTCTCATTGCTTTTCACTCTCGGTGATCTTTCCAACTAGCCAGCACCTGCCATAAATGTTAGTTTTTCACTTGGGGTCCCCAAGTTTTACAGTTTTGGGGTGTGTTGTGAGAACACAGAACACACTTCGTTACTTGCAAACAAACTATGTATTCTACAACTCAGGGCACTCAATAAATAGAGTAATACAAGCTTTAAGAAGCATCTAGAAGGTGAGGGGCATCCAAATCCACATGGCACAATTTCCAGTGCCTTAGATATGCATTTGGACACATGTAACATATTCCCTTACGCCCCTTCCAAGTTTCAACCATGCAAATAGTCTTCTTCCAAGCTTGGGTTCCTAGAATATGCTAAAAATAGCTTATGATAGATGCCTTACACATCTTACAATTGTCATAGAATCTTTCATAGCTGACAACACTTACAGCTGTAAGAGAATCTGTCATAACTGACTAAAAATAGTTGATTCTCTTACATCTTGTCATAACCCAACTTGGGCACCAACTTTCACCCACGCATTTAAAGATTCCTTATGACGCAGGGTGATCCCACAATATTGGTTTACAATTTTTGGCCAAACTGGACACTGGACTGATTTTTTCTAACTAAATCTTCACATTCAGGCAACTATAGCAGCTAAACCGTGAGGAATTTGAAGATGATGCAAACTAGTGATTTGTGAAATTTTTTCTGTAGATTCTAAATATAGTTTTTTCAAAAATTTTGGAATAAGATTGCACTTCTTTTTCCATCTCCTTCGAAAACTAGTTTTTTTTAGTAAACATCATTTTTAAGGAGTGACACTCACCGCATAACACACAAATTTTTTTCCATGAAGGATAAAATTCTATTTTTTTTGAATTTAGATCTATAATTATGATATCTAGTGCTTCCAATTGGTTTCATAGTGTTTTATTGAATATTTTCTCCTTAATCAAGTTTCGAAGTCAAACCAATTACAATTCAAACATAGGTGGATTGTACAACGCATAACATTTTTTGTATGTATTGAAATTCAATTTTTTTTTCTTGGATCAAAGACTTCAATATCTAGTGCACTCATTTTTTTTAAATTTTTTTTTGATAATCTTCTATTTTTCCACATGTGCAGAATAGAGAGCTTGAGTTTTGGTGAAAAACCTACATTGACAAGAAATAAAAAATAAATATAATAATAAAATTAAATTTATTTAAAATTATACTTTTTGGGAAGCTTATAATAAGGACTACATACTTAAAAAAAAAAAATTTAAATGAATTCATTTGATCCCTCAAAAGGTGAATCAAAATTGGTTTTTTATCAACATTTTGATAGGTGTAAAGGAGATTTTGTTATAGGTATTGTTTAAAACTAGCGGGGTTCTATCCAAGGGGGTTTGAACTAAGGTAGTTTGATCAAACCCTCTTCAATTGGAATGCTTTAAATGGAACTTTTTAAGGCTTAAATCATTATATTTTCTAAAAATATGTGATTTCAGCAAAAATTAGAATCTCCCAAAAATTGTAAACCAACTTTGTGGGATCACCCCGTGTCATAGAATCTATCATATGCCATAGATTCCAAAGTGGGATGCCTATGTCCACTTGGGATGATGATGTGTCATTTGGTCATCTCCAACGAGGATGCCACCCAATTGGTGGGTCCGAATTTGTGACATGGCATGATAGGCATTTAAATAATATAAATAAATACATTAAATTACATCAATTAAATCAATCTTAGGACTCTAAGTTTGAGACACCTTAATCCCAACAATTATGACTCATAAGGTTCTTGTCATAAATGCCACTAGACACAATAAATGCAAGGGTCAAATGCACAAATGTGAAATTTCCATAGGGTACAATTTTACGACATTACAATTTCTTATTATATTAAAATCATATTTCATTGATAGTAAATTGATTGTTACTTATGTTATGCTAGGTTTATACCAAAAGGGTTTACCTAGGGTTAATGAAATGGTATGTCTACTCTATGTGTGATAGTTACCATCTCATTTGTTTCCAATTTGTATACATAGTCTAGATCTATGGATGTAATATGTATGATGTAAATATAATATAAGACAAAAAAAATCAAAATCATATTATTCAACTATTTTTTAGCCAATAGGCTATATTATGTGTGAGATTGCCGCTGTGAATTTGTCTCACATCGTGAATTTGTCTCACTCCGCAATACGTCTATTTGTTACCATCAAACCACGAAATAGTTGATGGTTTTTAGACTGATTTTTCTTCTCGCACACCATCAGACTATTGTTTATTCTTATTGCACACCATCAGACTATTTTTTTATCATGTGGCAATGCATGAGTGCTTCTTTACCACTTGTCGGCAGTTCTATCATTCTACTGATGCGTGAGATTTATCCTAGAGAGTTGTCTCACATTGGACAGGAATTTGTCTCATGCCATAATTTATTTAATCGGGAAGTGTTGGCATGTGACTGCAGTCGCCAGTAAATCCACCATTGGTAGGTTAAACAAAGTAATGTTTCTAAACACCACTTTTTAGTGTTGTTGGCACCGCATGCAGCCTCACCTTGCTACGTAGTTGCTTGCTGACCACCTGGGAGCAGCTTTGTCATGACTTAGGCTTAGTATAAGTATACTTGAGATGGGTTCGTTTCAGGTAAAAAAATATCTTATACATTTGTGAACACCTTGATAGTTTATTAATTATTTTCAGCTTTGCTAGGGTTTCCTTTCAAAAATCTAGAAGAATTTGTGTCATTTGGGTTTCGTCTTGCATTCTACCTTATAGTTGTTTGGATTTTTTGAAATTTGTCCAAAAAATCTTGCAGAGGATATTGTAGCAGTAGAGGAAGAAATAGCCAGGTCAACGGATGGTGCTGAACTAGAAGCAGCAGCTGGCAAAGTAGTTATTCAGGAGTTCGAAGAAGAGGTAAATTCCTGGGCTTCACTATCTCGAGTAACTGGCTGGTTGATTTTTGATACAAGTCTTTAAAAGATTACATAGAAGCCCTTTTTAGTAAGAAATTTGGGCATTGTTTCCTTTTGAGAAAGTAATTCTGTTTGGAAATTGATTCATAAAAATGGGTATCTTCATTAGCTCCCTTTTTAACATCCTTGATTACTCCCATTTCTCATCTATCATATCACTTCAACATTTTTTGTAAAACTAAACTTCTAGACCACTGTTTGAACAACTATAGTTTGCAATTTTTGTAGGATAGCAATTTCTAATTTATTTAAAATAATGTATGGTATAGGTGCATTGGCTCCCCAATTAAAATATTGGAGCAGATGCAAATTTTCTTGAGCAGCAGTCTAGAAGGCCTCTTGGAATGGAAAAATACAAATTAGAGGATTAGGTCCTTGAGAAATGAAACTCTAAAGCAGATAACCGGTAACTAATAGGTTGTTGTTTTTTATTAGTAGTAGATATATAGATAAAAGTCACGGCTTAGGCTTAGTATAAGTTTTTTTTACATTGGCTTTACAAAATAGGCATAGACAAATCACTCCTAAAAATACTAGAAAGCTAACATCTAATCCTACTCTCCAAGGAGGATCAGATTCTATATCTTTACAAAACTACAGAGTCCTGGCTTTGACAAGCAAAGTCAAATCTATTTTAATAGCCTCACCTCCCATAAATTATACAAGTATGATCCTCACAAAAATTTCCTCATATCTTGACTTTTATAGAGATTTGGTAGTATAAAATAAAATCTCATGACATGAAGGTTTGTAGCTATCCATCATCATCCACGTGTTCTAAGAGAAGGGGCCATGTTGAAATAGGAGGCCAGTTAAAACATGGTTAAATTCATCTTTGTAACTACAGGAAAAAATAATTTGACCCAGATACATCTCCTAGAAGACATATAACTAATTCACTCCATAAAGAATTTGTGACAGTAGCCTTTCAAGCCTTGATTTATTTCTGTATTTTGCAAATATTAGGAAGGAAAACAGTGAGTTGGAACTTGAGAGTGCAAAAAGAGTAATTGTCTCTTCGGTCTCTACACTTCTTGGATTCAGGGCTAAAACATCAATCAACACATGTAGGATCATGCTTTGGGTGAGTCCATTGTGAATTTAAAAATTCCAATTTTTTTACCAAGAATTCCCAAATCAACAACATACAAATTTATTCACCATGTATAGCATTATGAAGTTGTAGGTGCCATAACCCCCAATGAAGCCAACATGATTGCCATAGGATTAGGTTTCACTGTGGGTTAATACAAAAAAGAAGTTACTAAAGTGTATAAATCTATAATTTTAAAGTGAAGCAAATGAACCTTATTGTATGCACTATCATTTCTATTGCACCAGTTATTACTCCCTAGGTTCGAATATGTAAAGACTAAAGACCTACAAAAAAATTTAGCACAACCCCACAACATAAATTTGTAGATATCTCACCCGAATAAGAACAATCATATGGTTGTGACTTGTCCATGAGACAAATGGTCAAAGGAAAGGTTATCTTGCTATTCCTTCTTGTGGTCCAATTCAATAAAATTTAGCCCCTACAGTATAGTACTCATCTATGAATTTCTCAAAACAAGGTCTTGTCACTACTAGAGTTTTCAATGGCTTTCCAAATAAGTTGATTCATAATGGATCATTATTCTTTTTAAATAAATAGAGCAAGTGCATGCATTGTAATCACATATATTTGAAGATAATACAACTTGGAGCCTCTTTTCTTGGTGGAGTTTTTTACCCGAAAGGGTTTTCTCCATGTTATATGTTGTGTTATGTGTTATGTTCTTAATGCTTGTTATTTTTGTATAGTGGGTTTTTAATTTTTGTTGCAATCTCCATTGATTCTACACTGTTTAAAGCACATAAATAAGGTTTAAATCAGATTTCCATTGTGTGGTTTGCACCTTCATTTCTAACAATATTGGTTCAAAATCCTCCTCATTTCGCTGATGAAACCTTCATACATTGAAAGATTTCATTCAATTGTATCTAACCATGAGGTTGAGTCAATATCCTTTGAATCACTAACAATATTCTTAGCTATTGATACATTGACATCAATTTTAATCATTTCTTGAATTTCCTTGGACAAAATGAATAGACTGCCTTGTTCCTTCTTTATTTTTTGCAGCTCAATGGCTAGTTCTTTTCTTTTGTAGGATATGACAGCATATAATCTCACAGCTTCCCTAAGGAATAATTGTGCATCAAGAGAAAATTTTTCTATCCATTCTTATGTATCCTTAGCCAATTTTTGATTCTTTTTTATTTGTTGCAGCATACCAAAAGCTACCTCGTCAATGGTTGTGTTAGAAGCTTCATCAGAGAATTGGGAATTGGGATTTACAATGGATTGAATAAATGAAGTTAAGGCATCAATGCAGGATTTTAACTTCATGTTCTCTTGTCGTTCACTTTTTACTCTTTCTTCCAATTTCCCCACTAAATATTTTGCATGATAGATATCTCCCTCAATAGTTGAAGGGCCCATGTCAATTTTATTCACATTAAAATCAGCTTATGTGACTTCATCTTCATTTTGGTCACCAATGGGGTCTGCAATCTCTAACATCTGATGCCCAAATAAGGAATCTGTTACCATTCTAGACATTCTTTTAGCTTTTGGGGGCTTAGATGTAGTTTGAATCAAATTGGCTACAATATCAACTTCCGGGTACACTACAAGGGTGTACTTTCTTTTCTTATCCACAACTTTCTTTAACCAAGTCAGAGATGATAACACAACACCACTATCACTTGCACTTGGAGCTATTTTCCTTTATTGAATGGGGGTATTTTGTATAGGAACTCCATCTGAACCAGGTGAAGGTACATCAAACAAAGGATTCAATGAACCATCATCACTAATTTGTACACAAATTGATGAAACATTATTGATAGGAGGCAGAGTAGAAACATTTAAATGATCAACTTCTGATTTTTGAATTGTAGGAGGCTTCTTCTTAGACACCTAACTGTGTAGCTACAGAGGAATCATCTTGTTTGTAAATAGATTTCAGCTTCATATTACTCTTAGGTTGCTCCCCATCACCTCAAGATTATGAATCAATTATGGGTTGAATTGTTCGTGTTACCTGGAGTGGTATGAACCCTTGAGGTCTGCGAAGATCCTTGTTCCTTTGTTCTCAACTCCCTTTGATCAGAAGGTGATCTTGTCTATTCTCAAAACTTAGCTTGAGGCCATTTTTCAGTTCTATTCAAAACAAAAGAGGACCAAAGATTTATATCACTGACCTCTTTTTCAAACCAATTGATCTGAGGTAAGGGTTTGGAAACAATATCTTGATACTCTTCATCAATCATCTTGGAGTTATCATCGATGCCTTTGGGAATTTGTAAATGTAGTTTAAAGGCACGTATCTAGTCTAAGGTTAGTCTCACTGCACTTCTTCTCTGTACCTCTCTCACATCAGCACAATCTTCCCAAAAGTCTTATAATTGCATATGATGCTCCAATAAATGATCATAAAGAATCATCCCTTCAATAAGATCAATACACCATACTACAAAGGAATATGAAGATCATTGGGAACATATTACATTGTTGTATTTTTCTACCATATTTCTTTTTCATCAGTCTAACGTATAGTTAGAAAATAACATATAGTTATATATGTGTTGTGAGAAGGCCTCCAACAATTCTCCCAATTGTACCTTTCTTCCCCACCAGTTACCCCCAAAAGCTTCAACCTGATCATACTAAATTCTATGGTTAGTTATTTATTGTTTACTATTTTCCATCCTAGTTTAGGTTTTGGTGGCATTACGATCCAGGACATCTCAGATTGACTATTTGGAACTTATGGGGGCTACCTACAATCACTTGAGAATGAATGTTCCTATTTGCATTGTACCTGTCAACAATTTCACACACTCTTTCTTCTCACCCTATCTCTTTTGTACTTTCTTTTATATAGTAGTTATGCTATTTTATTTTAGGATTATGATAAAGTGTTGGTAATTAACTTTCTTGGTGGAAAATGATAGACCTTCATTTAGAAGGATCATCTTTACCTAGAAGTAAGTCAACACAAGGGTTGTTGGAAATATACAACTTTATATTTCATCCTTTAACATTTGATGATCATGTTAGAGAACCAATGATATGTCCACAACCTCGACTAAAATCTAAGGCAAAACCTCCCAAGTGTGGAAAATGATTGTAATCATTCCTAGATACAAATTTACTTCTTTTTGTGGAAAATGTTGGTCATGTTGAAGTTTGTCTTGTTATTAGTAAGTCATTATTCACTATGAACATTAGTGTATGTGGTGTTTCAATGTGAACTCCACTCTGTTCTTGCTATTGTGAAATTCAAATAGATGACACCACCTAATATTTTCCTTTCTAGATGGCAAGCCCCACACTTAAAAATGTTCCAACTGAATTTGTTCAAGTAGAAAAGAAAAAGTTCCAACTCACCACTAATGTGATCACAATGATCAACAATGGAAACTGTAAATTACAACCATAACTCCAAGTACTAGATATAGCCAGCTTTGTCCATGGCATTGCATCAACAACCTAATACAAAATAGATCTATCCGATGGAGTTCATAAGCAAAAGGCTACTCTTCCAAAAAAATACAATACCTCCATTAATTTGGAAGAAATCCAAAAGGAGACTATAGTTCTACTTGTAGCATACAGTTGCCCTCTTATTTCCATGTCAAGGTGAGAGACTATGATTAGATGATTTCTTATTCACTTCTAATATACTATTCATCCTACTTACTACTTTTGACTATATAGGTGGATTGTCATCTCAGAGCTAGAAATCACTTGTTCACACCACCATATCATTGGTCAACCAATGTATTTGTTGAATTAGCCACACCAACATCTACATGCCACCCGCTCACCTGAACCAGCCACAAATATGCCTAAGAATGACATTGAACAAAAGAAAAATTCCCCAAAGAAGCCTCTTCAGAATAAGCTCATCCCACCAGACAAAAGAAAGTGCACCCACCATTAATCCCATCAAAAATTTGAACCTATTTCAAACAAGATGGATTATCAAGGGTCGTGTTACAATGAAAAGAGAAATGCACGAGTTCAATACTCAAAAGGGACAAGGACATGTGCTCTCATTTGACATTATTGAATATGATGGTACTGAGATACATGTCACTTCCTTCAACAAGGTCACATATATTCATTACAAGAATGTCTAAGTTGGAGCTGTCTATACAATATCTAGGGGGACTATTAAATCAGCAAATAAATTATACAACAAACTCAATAGTCAACTTGAGATATGTCTACAAGATGATTCAAAGGTTTCATCCTCTGAAAATGATCTTACAATTCCAAAAAATCCATTTTCTTTCAAACCCCTTGCTGACATTCTCCATATCACCAACAATTCCCTTGTTGATGTTATTGGAATGGTTGTCTGTGTTGAACCCAACTCTACAATAAAAAGAAGAGATGGTTATGAAGTTCTTAGAAGGGCCATTAAGGTAATTGATATGACTTGGTCTACTACTAATGTGACTCTATGGGGTCCAACTGCTCATAGACAAGGTGCAAAAATCCAAGAGATGTACCACTCACATACTCCTATTGTTCTTGCAATTAAAAATGGTTGTGTCATAGAATACAATGGGAAAGTGATAAGAACCTTGGCAAGCACACAATTATTCATTGATCCAGTCAGATGAAACAAAATAGCTAAAAACATGGTTCTCAAATAATGAAACTTCTCTTTTGTCGTCAACTACACAAGTTGTGCATGTGCCCCTCATAATAAGCAGAAAGACAATTGGTGATATTGAAGAACATTTTTTCCACATGAACCAATCTACCCAATGCATCTTGAAAGCAACTGTGCAATTTATCAAATCAAATTCTTTTTTCTATCTAGCTTGTCCCCTTGTCTCAGAAGGGAAAGAATGTAAAATAAGACTTGAGCAAGCTGCAAATGAGTCATGGTATTTCTCAAAATGTAAATTTATAGTGGCATATTGTAATTATAGGTATTTTCTCCAAATAAAGCTAGCAGATTATACTGGAACATTGTGGGTTGTTGCTTTCGAGGATTCAACCACCAGTCTTCTTGGTATCTCTGCGAAGGATTTATATATGTTGAAATTCAACTTCGAAGTAGAAATTAGTGTTGTAGCCCTAATTAAACAAGCTTTATTCAAAGACCATCTCTTCACTCTTTCATATGAAGTTGATCAAACTGTTGGTCAAAGACGCTTAAAAGCAACAATCACCAAAATTGATAAATTAGATTTTGAAGAGGAAAATAAGTTGTTGCTACATCAAATCTTTGACTTGTCAAATACAGATAATACTTAATATTTTAGCTATGATACTTGTACATTCTTACAAGGTTACTTCATAATTGTGTACAAAAACTTTCAAATGGTAATGATGAGCGAATTCCAATGACACATGATTTATTGATAGGGTTATAGTCTTAATTTCCTCCCCTTCAAGATTGAATTTTTTTATATTGCTTATTGAAAGTTTTCTCTTATGATGGTTTAAATTCACATGCACAAAAAAATTTCCCTTAGCACATGCAAACTCATTTTATGGCTTGTAGTTATCATGTTTTTTTCCTTATGTAACATATGTTGGAACATTCATGTGCTATTCACCTCTAGATAGTTACTTGACTAAGAGAATATCTCCAAGTGGTTTATTCTAGACTCGTAACTATTCCAAGGATAGTTAGATGGTTGTGATAGTTGGAATTCCATTACAGATATGGAGTGATATGTGGAGTGATGTATAAAACATGTGATTCAACTGAATGATAATTATATAATATTGTATCAACTTTGACTTTAGATTGGTGATATGATTTATCTATTTACAATTTCTACAATTTTATTTCACTTAGGCAGTGGAGAGCTCTTATCAACCCAAAGATATTATAGAAATTTCAAGTAGTGAGAGTTCCCCAATTCTATCTATGAATTCATCTCAATCAATGAATTCAAATGGCATTCCTACAAATCCTGTAGAAGATCTTGCAAGCAACATTACCATTAGTTGCAAAGACGTCATACAAGAAGCAAATAGCACTATTACAAATGTACAAACTATCAATGAGACCGACATTCAGGTAATGGAAATAGTATTACATCATTTCCATTCAACTTATAAGAAGTTGAATTCTTTCTACACTTTCCTTCGTGAACTACATGCTAATGACTACTATTCACAAGGCAGATCTTGCTACATTAAAACAACATTCTACAACTACTTAAGTAATGTTTACTATACTTTTGATTTGTAAATATGTATATAAAACATGCTCTACAAAATGTAAGTATGTCTTCTAACAACTTATGCACAACTGGCTGCTTTTTGTATCCCTACAAGAAATCTAAGCTCCTCAATACTAATTCGGAAAGCTCTCTGATCATACTTTACAGTTCGATCAGTCAAGTGTTCCAATTTCTCATTTGTAGAATGTCTTATGTTTGATGCACCTACTTTATCTGGTCCAAAATGTCTGTTGAACAGTTCTTAATCTCATGCACATCGCTGCAAGTTCATTCTTCTTGTTAAAAAGCCCTCTTTCACGACTCCCTGTAGCATGTATGTACAGAAATTGTCAATGGATCAATAGATGAGTAATTTTTGTCCTTCATCTTAATGAATTCTTAGTGATTTTGCATGATTTATGAGTACCCTTACTTTATGGTTATTACCAAAATACATGACAGAAAGGTCATCAAATTAATCAATACTCATGGTGAGATTACATAGAGAAATGTTGGTAGTTAAACTCAATATTCTTTGAAGCGGCTATTTTGAGTAGCCTGTTCAAATTCTAAACCTTTGCCTTTATTTTTTAAGCTACTAAATTTTAACATGAAAAACTTTATTATTCCTATTTATTTTTATCTCTCTATTTATCTTTCCTTTTTCCAAACTTTTAACTCACGTTAGATATATCCTTTCTATTATCAGGTTCATGTAGATATATGCTTTATTTATTACAGCATAAATAAAGCAAGATTTTTGTCAGACTTTGCAGTTGCCTGGTGGAAATGTTAGTAAAATGTAAATGCATATACAACACAAGTTAATTCATAGAATCTATGATTAAATGCTTTAACATACTTTCAACAAAATTGTGATAGAATATTTTATCTTTTACAACAACACTAATCATATTTTGTTTCTCAACGTGTAGGCATAAAATAACTTGACAATATAATTTTAGAATTTGTTGAACTACAAGTAAAGTCAATCAGTGAGAGTAATGTTTACAATTCATTTCATCAATCTACCAACTTGAGTAATTATTTTATTGATAATATGCTATATGTTTTGCGCAATATTCAATATGTGTTTTGTCAAACTTGCAATTGAAAACTTGTCTATAATGTGAAGTTTCTGATCTAATGTTTTGAATCTTTGTTTATTACAATATGTGTTCACCCTAGGTGAAGAGGTTTTTTTCATTTTCTAGGGTAACCTACTATTCTCCTTTCTAGATGGCCAGCCTCACCCCTAAAAAATGACCCAACTGAATCTGCTGAAACACAAAAATTAAAGTCCTGCAAAAGAAGCCAAGCTTACTATGCCTCCCATAAAGAATAAATAAGCATTCGACATCACATGTGTTGAATGGAACAACAATCTACCCCATCCATTGACCACCCAAGTAGTTCTAGACCAAGAAATACTCACTCTGCCCCAATAGGACAATATGCCCAAACAATATCCATGACTTCCCATGAAACAACCCAAACCATTCACACTCAAACAACCACCCTACCAGAAATAAATAAGAACTTCACTGTAGCTTCTAAAAGATTTTGAAAAAGGATAGATGCACTAGAAAATTTACAAACATGCACATTATGTAGAGAGCACTACCCCGAGATGCGTACCAATTCAAGATCTGATGGCCCCATTTGTAGTAGATGCTTTCAAGAAAAAAGTAGACATCATTTTTCAGCATCTAATAATATGGACCCAGAACAACAACCACCTAAATTAAAAAACCTAACCCAGGTCGAAGAGATGCTAATAGCACGAGTGAGTCCATTCATTCAAGTCACCCATGCTCATGGTGCTCAATACAAATATAGTGGTCATACAATCAGTTTCCCACAGGATATCAAAATGATAGCAAAATACCTTCCACATAGATTGACAAACTTGGATGTTCTAATAGTTCATAGATTCCACACACAAGGCGACCACTATGACTGCTATGTAACCAAAAAATGTGTCTATGCAGCATTACAATACAAAATCACACATGATCCATACTACATAGACATTCAAATAGATGTTGACTCGCTAGCACTACTCCCGACTACCAATACAAATGTTTCAAGCATGCTTCATTCCATAAATATTCAAACCAAATTTGCACATGACCAAGGCCAACTGCCTTTGCATGATATCGACCAGCTAGAAAATGAGCTAACCAATTCGTCATCCTTCATGCCTAGACTTCCAAATCAATGACCAGTGCTAGAAATCATTAAAAAAAGCCTACAAGTCAATGATGAACCTGACAACATCATACCATGGCCACAACTGGACTCCTTACCAATCAACGAACACAATACCAAGGGAATTTTTGATATGGCTTTTCCTACACTCTTTCCAACTGGCATTGCATAGCACATGCAACCTCGCTATAAACAAGTCAAACTACATGAATATAAATTACACTTAATGCAATTTCATGACTCTAGATTTGCAAGCCATCCAAGATTTCGGTATTTTGTTTTGAACCTTATGATGCACCACCATAGCCAAGGACTTGCATCAGTGTTTGCTAAAAAAAATTAGAGGATTGTATACCAACAACCATTGAAACCTTTGTACCCATATGCAACAATTTCCTAATAGTCAATTAGTTGAACAACGGATGCACTTTGGTTCTTCACTGAGAGGAACACACTCATATTAGAATAAGTGTCAAGGAAAGCTATCAAACATGATAAACCAAATTGGCTCACCCACTCTATTTTTCACACTAAGCGCAACAGACACTAAATGGCCAGATTTACACAGGCTTTTCCCAAATGGCAATTTAGGCACACCACAAACAAACAAAACTCGAGTGGAAAACATAGTTAATAACCAGCATACAACATCCTTATACTTACACCAAAGGTTCACCATCTTTTGTGAAGAAGTAGTAGAAAATCTCTTAAATGCAACATACTATTGGTATAGATATGAATGGCAACATCGAGGCTATGGACACATACATGGATTTATTTGGCTTACCAATGCACCAGACATGGACAGCCTTGACTGGCATAACAACATACAAGTTGAACAAGCAAAAGAATTCTTTGATAAGTATGTTAGCGCCTAGAACCCACACAAACCATCTCAAAGAAACAACACACAACATCAATCTTCACAAGATGACCCTTGCCTACTAAGCACGCCATAAATCTTCTCTAGAGATAGACTTGATGACTATGAAGATTTTCTCAACTGTGTCCAGAGACACACAAAATGTACTTAAGGCACTTGCCTACACAAAAAGGGTTAAACTCTAGCATGCCGGTATAAATCCCCCTGGACTGAATGTGCCACGTCTACCTTATCATGTGACGAAATAGGCAAAAAGAAATACGCTCCTACTCATAATGATGACATACTAAATATACACAATCCAGACATGCTTTCAATATGGAGAGCTAATATGGATTTCCAGCCTGTAATTTCAAAAACACATGTCCTTAAATACATTGCCAAATATGCAGCAAAGGCAGAAAGAAAGTCTGAGAGTTGTACTGACATGCTAACACGAATATGTAAACATCAACCACCAGTCAACCATGCTCTAACAACCTACAAAAAAATCATAATAGATATTGTTGCAGACTGTGACATAGGTGCCCAAGAAACTTGCCACATGCTACAAAAATTGCCTCTAGTTGTTTGGAATCACTCATTTTTCACACTAAATGTTGGTCAAAAAGTCCTTCATCGAATCAGAAGAAATATCGACCAAGATACATTACCATTACACTATCTGCATTTCTATATGCAATGACATATAGACATGTAAACAATAACACTAATCGACTTTGCCCAATCTTTCTCTTTCTCATCCTTTCGCAAAGGGTGCAAGTGGAGACGTAGGAACCACAAAGAAATCGTAAACATCTTTCCTCTATTTCATAGTGTTCCAAATGAGGATTCAAAATAGTTTGAGACATTTTGTTGGAGCGAGCTACTTCTATACAAACATTTCCATGACATACCCACAGACATTGGCCTCAATAAAAATGAGATTGTTGCACATTGGAAAGAGATGAATCTCAACCAATACTTTGTTTGGCATGTTGACCGCATCGTAAACATTGAAGCAAAACAAGAAGAAGATGACAAAATTAACACTCCAATAGATACACAAACAACATTGCCACTACATGAATGGGAATTGTTCTCACAAATGGGTCTTCCTAATCACGTAAATGTAGACACCCTAGAAATGCTTGGTAAACATGATTTTGACAACAACAACAAATGGGATACACATACAATTCCTCCACACCTACATAAAGTTGCAGAACATTTCATACACACAAACAAACAGTCACAACAAAATGACCAATCCACACCTCAATTCACTAACCCACAATACTTGCTATCATCAAAATAGGAAGTTGCACTCACTTTTATTAAACAACACTTAACAACATCTCCTTGAACCAACCATTAACATGATAATACAAGGAATGGTAGGTACATGGAAATCATATTTAATTCATTGTATAAAACACACACTATGGAAACTATTGTTGGAAAACGTGCCTCAATCTTACTGGCATGAAACTCCTGAAAGAGAAAAGTCGGTGAGACCCTCTGAATGTCTTACCAACTAGCAGCTGTGTTCTATTCATTTGAAATGCTCAGGTCACCTAGACGTTGTTTCTGTCTTGCCGACGAGAGTCATCTGCAAGAAATTTCGATCGCTGTGAGTTTTTCTATCTCTCTGCCTAGGGAGAACTCTTTTTGACAGTTTGGTTTCTATTGGACATCAGGGAGACTCTTGGTGATGAGTGGCATCGGGGAGAGATGTGAACTTTCAGAATGACTCATTCTGACAAGATATGCCTCGCTGATGGTTATTCACAAGGTTGTCATTGGGGAGACTCTTGGCCAAAAGGTTTGCACTCGGTATGATCTCTTGTCGATGGTTGTGGTTTCGCTGATGGGTATATTACTTTAGTATGAACTCTTGGCGATGGTGTTTGTCTCGTCGACAGACTGGTGCATTTGATATGACCTCTTGGCAATAGCGGTGGTCTCTCCGACTGTTCTGTGCTTTGTGTGATGTCTCGCCGATAGCGATGGTCTTGCTGATAGAGCTACATGAGTTGAATGTCGGTGTGACCTCTTAGCGATAAGGTTTCTCTCACCGAAAGGCAGGTGCTTTCGGTGAGAACTCTTATAGATAGCACTTGTCTTGCTGATAGATCTACTCAGGATGAATTTGTGTTCAGTATGATCTCTCGCTGATAGCGATGGTCTGGTCGATGCTTCTGCAGTGGATATCGATAAGATGTCTTAGCAATGGTGGTGACTCTGAGCAATAACAAAAGTTGGGCGTTGTGGCATCAGGGAGACACGGCCTAGTGTCTCACTGACATGCAACACAATTTGAACGCCTTGACTGAATGATTATCCCACGTGGTTTGTTTTCGACCAATCAGAGAAGCAGAATGTAAACCGCTAGCAGTTGGACTGTTGCGGCTGTTCCTGTGAGGAAGATCAACAGACCATGAATGACATGGATATACTCTACAATTGAAGATGATGATCAGTTCGATGAACAGTTCGAGGTGTGATCAGTGTGTATGAATTAAATTCAAAGAGCATTGTAACTGGGATGTTTTATACAAGATTGATCAGGAAATTATGTTGTAATTTGACATCAGAGAGTGAAGTCTGTACTTTGTATGTAATTTTTTTACTATAATACAAAGGGGTTTTTCTTGGTGTGGTGGTTTTTTCTCCCGTAAGGGTTTTCCCACGTAAATTTGGTGTTCATCTGTGTATGTTAATTTCTCTATTTCTGTTATTTCTTTCATGAGTATCTAAATTGAATTGTAATTGTAAAATTTGAAGTCATCTCTGCATTCTTCCCTGAGGTTTTGACGTTAGGAGAGTTTGTTCCGCACCTAAGCTTTCCTTACAACTATCACCACAAAAACAAAACCCCCTACTTGTCATTGCTCCTACAAGGATTGCTACATTCAACATAAATGCCTCCACAATACATTCAGCCCTAAAAATTCCAATAAAATAAATGCAACCACTAAAAGTGCAATCACTAACATTATTTCAAGAGGAGATGAAACACATCAAATACCTATTACTTGATGAAATGAGCTTCATTGGACCAAAACTACTACTCAAAATAGATACTAGATTGCGCGAAGCTTTCCCCCACAACCAACATATGTGTTTTGGAGGCACATGTTTAATACTTGTAGGCGACCTAGCAAAACTCCCCCTCTATTATGGAAAAACCAATCTATGCATCCCACTCCAATGCAATACTCCTATGGGAACAATTAACCACAGTCGTTACTCTACAAACAAGATTTTGCCAACAAGGAGACTCTGAAACCCAAATTGCCTTTTGTCACACATTACAAAATATGCGTAATGCGGAACCACTCGAGGAAGACTAGAAATTACTAATGACTCCCACAAACAAACATCTATCAAATGTTGAGCACACAAATTTCAACCAATCAATGCACCTATTTTCCACAAATTATTTAGTCATGCTACATAACAAAAAAATGCTCAAACTATTAAATATTCCTATCGTGTTATGCATGCAATACAAACACATACAAAATTAAATACTGATAACGATTTTGAACAACTTCCAAAAGAGATCCTCCTATGTAGAGGCCAACGAGTCATGCTAACAACAAACTTATGGATTCAGACAAGCCTTGTCAATGGATCTCTTGGAGAATTACAAGAAATTATTTACCCAACTAGATCCAACCCACCAGATTTACCTTCATACATGGTGGTTCACTTCGATGAGTACAATGGCCCACCATGGAACCCAAATGAACCAAAATGCATACCTATCACACCCATATCTATTGGTAGCCATAGGAAAATACCACTATCCATGGCATGGGAAATAACCATACATAAATCTCAAGGGCTAACACTAAAAAAGGCAACAATTGATATAGGAAAAGTCGAAAGACAAGGACTCACTTTTACAGCTATCTCTAGGGTCAAATCAATAAGCAATCTTTGAATAGAACCACCATTCTCATTCAACCACTATTCCCGGATGAAAAAAAACCCTTATACCATTATCAGGAAAAAAGAGGAAGCACGACTACAAATTCTTTCATTATAACCACAACAGGTACACAACTATATTCTATTAATTTCATATCATTTAACCAATAAAAGGAATACTGACATAACAAAATCACTATATTCCATAATGTGTAGGAATAAAATAGTTGTTCTCTCCATCCTCTCAAGCATTAACCAAAACCATCTATGTAGAGAATATCACTGTGTATAGATATTGGTAATTTTTTTCATATATTTATAATTTGTACAGTTTTTTGTAATTTCTACAAATATTTGTAATCTGTTTCAATAACTCATAAATTTAATTTGCAGATATTATACAAATTCTCTGGACTTTACCCCATTGTTTTTTACTTGTTATATCTATATGGAAAACTAGTAGATGGTATTATTAAGTAGAGTTGTGCCAATACATCTTGTTAACCTATCTCAACTTTCAGAGGATCAATTGGCTATATTGCACTAGGTATGAAAATTTTGCAGCATATGCAAAAACAAATTGCTTCTAATTTTTGTTTAGTTTTTCATCAGAATTTCATAGTTTGTTGGCTTGGATGTAGAATATGGATTTTGAAGTACAACTTCCAAAAAAGATGATGTATATAGCTTTGGCATTACCTTGTTGGAAATGATGACGAGGAAAAGGCCAACCAGTAGCATATTTTTGGCAGGGCTCAACCTGCATAAGTGGGTAAGCATGGCTTGCCCTCATAGAATGATGGAAGTGGTCAACTTTAGCCTAATGGAAGATGCAATTAGTGATGGAAAAAATCACTATATCTCGAGTTTGACTACTAGGTTTGGTTCCTACAAGGAATTACAATTTTTTTTGTAAAACTGGCTGGTACTTCCAAATTATCATAAAAAAACTATGTATATACTAATTCTAGCAATTAGTTGCAACTACTTAGTCCTTTTTGGGGTTAGACAAATAACTGTTTATTTACATGATATTGTTAGAGATATGAATAAATCAAGAACTCTTTACTCATTGATGCCTTCTCGGAGTGTATATAACACTTAAATTTTTGTAAGTCTGATTTAATGAATTAAGTCACTCACTCTATTTTCTTGGGATTTTCCATGATCAATATGTTGAACAGGAACCAACGATTACCGAGATTTCACATTCAATAAAATTAATCAAAAAATTATAAAAAATGTACAAAATTTCCCATACTTGTATTTACTTTGTATGCTTCAGTGTTGCTTTAGGATTTTCTCATGTTCACACTCCTATGATACTTTATATTCATTTAGGTTTCACAATGTAGGATCTTTTCACTCAAACTCTTCTCTATTATAGCTGGATTTAGTATTTAGATTGTCATCTAGATTTTTAATCCCTTCTCTGTTGTTTTAACATTCCATTCTTAGAAAACACACAGCTTATAATGTTCGGATATCAATAATGCTCAGCAAACTATAGAAAACTATCGGCGTATTCCTTGCAACTCCCCCGGCTACAAGTACTAGTTCATAATAAGTGGAATCAAATTTTAGTTGCAAGTTGATACTTTTGAAGGAGGATGCTCGTGTACAAGAGATATATGATTTTAGTAGGATTATTTTTTTCACATCTTTAATTTATACTAATCATGAAAATTTTATCGAGAATTGAATGTAAAAACTTCAATGGATAAAGTTTTTTTATTTTTAAGTTTCCATAACTCAATGCATTGCAATGCAAACAATGTAAGGTTATATCGCTATAGGAATATATTTAAATATTTGGGATAAAATTGGTAGAAAGGAAATAAATATTATTAGACTTTTTATTTCTACAAATTTATCATGAATGTCCTCAATGTATCCATTTCTAATAAGTTGATAAAGAAATTAAGGAATTTATATAAAGTTGGGTCCCTTTTTAACAATTTTTTCTTTAAAAATAAATTATATTCTTTGAGAATGACTGATAAATATTTAATATTTGACCATTGAAATTTTTTCATACCATTGTGATTCAATTAAAATTTGTGGATGTGATTATAGATGAAAATGGTAAAATTATGACATTTATTTGCTCCCTTCCATACTCATGTAATTATCTTGTTATGGAAATCAATTGCATATCTTCTAAGTAAAATATTAAAGAATTTGTGACATATTTTGTTAGAATAGACGAGGAAAAATTCTATGGATGGTGGTGAAAAGAATCATGGTAAATTAGAATTAAATGTAAAGGTAAGGAAAAGATTTGAGATGGAAGATTTCAATCTCCTAGAAAGTATTAGGTAAAGCTTTGGAATCATGGAAAATATAGATATTTTAGAAGTGAATGCAATTTTAAGAAGACAAACAATTGAAATACATTAAATAATTTCTCATATTTAAATTCAATATCCTATAGTGAAGAATAATGTGAAGATGTAGATTTTGAATGACATCTTTTAGTATTCAAGAATGAGATAATGAATGGTTGATAAATTTAGATGTTGCATGCCATATAAATCCCGACAAAGAGTAGCTTTTAAAAATATGAGAAATGTATGGCAGTTATGTCTTCTTAGTTTTTGATAAAATAAAGTGGGAAAAGGGTCCCACATCCAAAGATTTCACATAAACAATATAGAAAGTAGAGTACAACTAATTAACAACAAAAGGCTACACCAACACAACTAAGGGAAAATACCTAGCATTGAATAGAAAACTAAAAAGATATAATAAAAAAACCTTAAGTGGTCATTAGTTTCTGGAGACTCTTTAGAGAATTTCACTCATCAAGTAACATGTTTATCTTTTCATTCCATGTTTCTAGGTCCACCTCCTCATTGTCCTTCTTTTCTACCTTGATGTTCTTAACTTCTTTTTCACTTTGTGTCTATTCTCTTCCAATTTTCTCTTCCTTCTTTTATTTTCTTCTTACAAAATAGTCATGGTAGTATTTGAGCAAGTTCCACCATATCCTTGGTAACTATTAGAATCCTAGTCACCGTTTCCTCTAATTTTCTAAAAAATTTGTTCATCTTTTCCTAATTTTCTTCAAATTTCTATTTATTATTTGTTTTTTTCTTATCTTTGTTACCCCTTGTCCTTTGAGCATGTTTTTTTCATTCTTCTTATCACTACTCCCTTGCGTGTCCTTTTTTAATTTATTATTCATCATCAAATAAGGCTTTAAAACATAATTAGATTCAAGAACCAAAGAGATCAAGTCAACCACCATACTAACCTCATGGAATAAGTTTTTGGAAAATTTAGAGATGTACCTTGAAGGAAAAAAGGGCTATTATAAGTAGGGTTAGAGTCCTCCTTTTCACTACTATTCCTTGAATCAAAGCACTTCTTGGAGATGTATGTCCTTAGTTCTTTGCTATTTTCCTTTTTTATTTTTAGTTTCTTGCAAGTTGATAGCTATCAATCACACAAACCTTATTTTATGTTTTTCCTCAATATTTTCCTTCTTTTCATTTTAATTTTTATCAATTTTTCCCTCCTCATCCATATCCTTATTCTTCTTAGGACTACCCCTTTTCTAAGGGTTCCCTAGATCTATTTAGAATTAATAGTTCCTTCTTCCTTATCATATTCCTCATTAACATTATTATTCTTTGACGGGGAAGACACCCCTAGATATTTTTTAATGTTATATATTTGAAATAATTCTAATCTCCTAATATGGAACCTTTCCCTTTCTATTATCAATAGAATGGTAAGGAGTCTTGTGCAGGCTTTGGAAAGGGATAGGTTCAGATTTTTAAAAACGGTTTCTTCATAAATACCTTTGTTCCCTTTAAAAACAATTCCTTCATAGGCCTAGCATTTTTATGGTGAGTTGCATTTTAATTTACTTCCTTTCATCATCTCTAATGTTCTCTAATATTGGCTAGTTTATCATATGTGGGGGGATTTTGTACAAGTTGAATTGGTATAAGCATAAGATTAGGACCTAGTACAAAGGAGGATTTTCTTTGTTGAGGATTGAGATTTCCATGGAAGTCATAATATAAAATAGAAAAAATTATGAGTTTTTAATTTCCTAAATATGCTAGAAGTAGGAAGTGGTAAGTATGCACCACACCAAAACTTCCCTCCAAAGTAAAATACTTAATAAGATACCAAATCACCTCATCCCATGGCTTTGGCATATCATCTCTTTTATAACCATTCTGGAAACTATTTAATATTTTTTCTTTTTTTGAGGAAGGATTTGATGATTTTTTTTCTCTATTCTTTGGATATCTCTTAACCTTTCTACCTCTATAGTTGATCCCAGTAGCTTCAACTACCATCTCCTCTGTCACTATTAATTATACACTACAAATTTTCATCTCTATTTGATTCCAAGAATCAATGAATTTTTTAGATAACACTTCCTCATAGTCTTGCAGAGCTTTAAAATAGTTGGAAACCCCATATTTTCAAAAATCGAATCAAATTTTCATAGGTGAAGAGGTTCCACCCTCAACTTATCCCCAACCATATTATTTTATTTTTTTCTCCTTCAGATCTATGTGAAAGTGATGGCATTCTCTAGTTTGCTAATGGAAAAGGAGATATTTTTTAATAGGTTCTTCAAATCCACATCCTTCTATGTCATAAATAGTATTTATGATACGAAAATCCCCAGGATTGTTCTTATTATTATTAATTTTTAAAGTTTGGTTTTTCATTGGTTCATATCTTTCCCTCATGTAGGCTTTGATGGATGAGAATTTTTAAATCAATTTATTTTTTGTACTTTTGATCTTTTCTTCCCTTTTCAAACTTTGAGTCATTTCAATATTTTTTCTTCATCTTTCTCATTATCATCATTTTTAAGAATATAAATCATTTCTTATCATTTTGGAATTCCTTTTGAATTGACTTGGAGATTTTTTTAAGATTTGTTCATGAGATCCATCTAAAAACATTCATCCCAACATTAGCAACAATATTTATTATTCCGTTCCCCTCTATATAAGTGTGGTTTATGGTTGTATCTTTAAAAAAATATTGTCTTACTTCTATCACATAATATTTTATTCTCTATGAAGGTTCAATATATATATTGATAAGATTGATGACTACTTTCAAATCTCCTTCTATGTGAATCTTTTGGGTTTTGTTGTATAGAGCCCTTTTTATGCCCCACCAAATAGTTAAAAATTCAACTTCATTTATAGTTCTCCTTCATATTGAGGAAGCATAGCATTCAAAAAGGCCTCCATTTTCATCTCTCAAAATATCACCTATAGTAGTAAGCCTAAGGTAATCCTTAGCAACACCATTAAATTTCAATTTGATCCACCCTTTTTAGTCATCTCCAAAAAGTAAACCTCATTTTTGTGTTATTTATGTTATCTTTGTTGGATAATTCTATTTTAGTATTCCATTTTTTATGATCCTTTCCTCTTGAATAGTTTTTGTACAATACTTTCTTATTGTGTTTTACATAAAATGCACTTGTTAGGGAATTAAAAAACTCTTTTTAATCAGGTTATCTTGAGTTAATATTTTTTATGAACAATGACCCACCATTTTTTTTAACTTTTTGTGTGATATTTGGGTTCTAGATTCTATTCCAATTGAAATTCATTGTTATTTTCTCTCTAAGAATGGAATATCTTGTTGAAGCAATGTAGTTTCCAATTGGATGGTGAAACCAAATTATTTCATCATGTTTTGCTTCATCTAGAGGGAAACAAATTTGGAGTTCTTTCTAGAGAGTTTCAATATATCTATATAAAACCTCAGTTATAACTATTTAGTTTTGAAATTTTATCCATTCTCTATTGCACCCTTGTTGGGTAGTATATGCATTTATAAAATTCCAAAAAATATTGGAGAGGTAGTGTTGAGGGTGGTTTTAATCACTTATAACACTCTAGACAATAAGGGTTTATTGCCTCTCTTGAAAAGTAGAAAACTACTCCAAGGTTTCTATGTAACTAGTTCTTATTCACGTGGGAAAACACAATGTTCATTGTCAATGTGTTTACAAGGGGCCTGGATTTTTCGTTTACTAGAAATAACATGCAATCAAAAATTGATAGTTTCAATGACTTAGAAAATATATTGTATTTCAGATTTATAACAAATTTGTATTGATTCAATGCTCTTTTAGATATTTGTAATCAATTTAAAATAAAATTCAAATGAGATAGAGTAACAAGATAATTCAATATAAAATCTAACCTAACAGACAATGATAAATATATTTCAAAAACCATTTTTGTATGTTTAAACGAAATATTCAAACCACTATTAATGTAAATAGTAATTTACACATTTATGAATAATAGTGATGCAATATTTGAGGAAATTCAACACACATAATTTTAGATCATGTGAAATTAGAACGTCATCAAGAATGCATAGATCTGAGACAAAATCTTATGTAATTTCATAATTAATAATAATATTTCATTAACTTGACAATTATGATTGAACTAAAACATTCATACAATCACCATGATGCCAGATCAAGATGCATGCAATAGAGGCATAATCCTTTGATTAATTAGGAATTCAATTCTTGTACAAAGTTAATAGGAAAAATCTATGTTGATATTGTATTGTTTATTTGTAAAAAATTACATCAAAATTGAATCTTTTGAAATGATCTAGAATCAAAATTATATAGAAATATGATTTCCTAAAATTGTGGATCTGGATAGAAAGCTAACTGGGACTAAATCCAACGTTGGAGTTATAACTAAAAGAAAAATATAAATTAAACAAAAGCACAATTGGGTGCCCTAGTTGGAGTCCAGTTCACATGCCAAAATTTAGGAAATAACAAAATAAAACTACAAGAATTGAGTTTAAACTGAAAACTAACTACTTGTTCCTAGAATTCCCACGCCAGTCTTTATTTTTGCATCTGGGTGTGGGTTTTCTGACAACTATTTATTGAAAAAAATTAGAAAATATCAACAACGATAGCGGTGACCTTTTATCTTTAGTTATTTAGTGAAGTTATCAGTGAATGTTGATGTCACTTCATTCATCCTTTCCATTACCAGGCCTTTGTGAAATTGGATTTTTACTTTCTGATCAAATTTTGTCTTTTCCAATTGTTGTTGTATGCTACTGAAGGCTTCTAGTTCTTCTTGGAGAGACTAAAGTTTGACCTTCTTATTTACCATCTTGTTGATACTTTCTTCTATAACCTGTCCATGCATCTTCCCTCACAGTTCAACCATTTGGCCATGCTCCCTTACCTTCACAGGTGTATCCCAAATGCACAATCCAAGTCTTTAACTTCCTAGCAAATGTTGTTCATTGATTTCTCAACCTGAATTCTATCTTTATTTAACTTGGATTTACACTTATTCAAAACCTTCAGCTAGAACTCTACTACTCTTACCCACATTGGGAGCTCATACTTCTCTCCTTGTTCAATTACCATACCCTTCTAGAGTTCTTCCATGGGTGTTTCATGTTGAACACTTCCAAAGAATAAGAGGGGGGGTAAACTAGTCTATACAAAACTTAACCCCTTTTAGAAGTTGAAACTTTCAACACAACTCAAACTCCTTTAGTAGATAAAGAAGGAAATTTAAGTAGAGTAGTAACAGAGAAGAATATAGAAATTTGAACCTTTAAGAACTTCAGAAAAATTTACCAATGAAAGTTATGCAATAATCAAATTAGCAACAAAGAGAAAGAGATGGAGAACACACACATGCACAAAGAGACACCAGATTTATATGGAAAAAATAATGAGGGAAAACCACCATGAGAGTTAACTCACAATATAAAGCTCACTACCAAAAGACTTGCAAAAAGACTCACTACCTTAGAGAAAGATATAAAAAGGACTTGTAGCACTGAAGCACCAACCAACTCCAAGAGCAAGATATAGAGGACCTAATGAGATTCATTATCTTATAGAAAGATACAAAATATATATAAGATAATTACAAAGATTGACAACACAACTCTCTGTTGACTGAGGCATTTAAGCACAATTTATCTTTCCTTTCTTAATATTTAGCACTCTCTGTTGGATATTCAACACAACTCACTCACACACTTTTTCACACTTGTACACTTCTTCCTACTCTTTGCATATGAAATGATCTTGCATTTATATCCACCACAACACATTAATTCTTCAATTAGGTTGGTCATGAAGAGAATAAACAATAAATTCAACTTGTTGACCACCAAAGCAACTTCTTTCAATGTGATCCAAAATGATTTACATGCAAGCGAACATCAACCTAAGTTGACATCAAGCAAATGTGTGGATGAGACACTAAAGCACATAACTATTCAGACCATAAACACTCTTTCAATTGATTTTACTTTATGTGGTCCTAAAAAGGATAGGTCAAGACAAAAATATATCATGACACACCTTCCATTGTTGGTGTAGCCCCCCAATCCAACAACCCAAGCAAAGGAACAATCCTTGTTGACCAGATACCCATAAATAACCTAGAAAGCCAACTCAAGATATAATGTAGCACCAAAGAAACCAATTAGAAACATGTGGATCACATAGGGATGTTCCCTGAACATCCAACATCAGTTCCATACACTTCTTTCATACTGTCATGCCATCAACAACCATTGTAGACCAAAAATGTATAGAATTTTTTTTTTAGAAACACATAATACATAACCAGATGATGTAACATTTGTAGAAAAAATTGCAGAACACTTCAAAATATGATATTGGAACTAAGACATTGCACAACTGTTGTGAACACATTCACCAAGCCATAAGAGTAGAGACATCAATGCAAAGAAATGTGAAGCATTTCTTGGACTAGTCCAAACAACTAGCACACTATCAACCTTTTGCAATTCAAAAAGACCTCCTCGACAAAAAATGTGACTTGAAAATATAGGAGTGCAACGCACATTTAGAACTAGCATTGAATACCAAACAAAAAAACTAGAACTACAATATTAGAGGAATGGGGAGCATTCTCTCAGATAAACTTCAATGCAGCTTCTTGAACCAGAAACACTTGTGCAACTTGCGAAGGCCATAACTTCCTTTTAGCAACACATATATTATCAACAACATCAAGAGAGAGCATGAGACAAAATGTAGATCATCTCTCCAACATTATTCATGCTTCTAATCCTCATCTTAATATATTATCATGAAAACAAATCTGTTGTTAGTAATAATGCATTATATGAACATCAACAATAATACTTCTTTGATAAGGCATGGCATCTAACCATGAAATTATTCAAATATTCTCTTCTTTGATAAGGCATGACATCCAACCATGAACTTCTTCAACTCTTTTCTTTGATAAGACATGACATCCAACCATGAAATTCTTCAACTCTTCTCTTCTTTGATAAGGTGTAACATTCGACAAATGTTAGCCCAAATAGAATATGCCAAGGACTAACAACATATTACAATAGTATTGACATCAATGACAATAAAACAACCATTAGTGTTGACACCAATGACAACAAATACCAACATTTCATTCATTTTATGTAGGATTGGGATGTAATCCCCAAACCAAAAATTTCTCATCAATACTCGTCTCAATTTGTTGAGTTGTACTATCTTCATCATTGATTAAGTGATACAAACTTATTAAATCCTTCAATAATTTGTTGTGGAAATCTAGAAAATCCTCTTTCCACTATTGTGTTGTTGGGATCCAACCATCTAGTTTGGAATGTTTGACCTCACCTTTCAATACAACCTATAATGCAGACTCGGGATCAATATCATCAATTGGTCCAATAAAATTATTAATACATGTTGTGAGTTGTGTTGCCTGATCTTTCAAGTCTTATTGGGTGTTTTCATCCTTTTGCATCCTTTTTAAAATCACAAAGATGGACATCTAGAGAGATTGCTTCTCTCCTTCTCTAGTTTGAACTCCTAGATCGACTTATCAAATCTAGTAGTCCTCTAGCCTTATTTCTAATTTTAAATTTATCTAGCAGTGGGATAGCTATTTTTATTGTAATTATATTGCCTTATTCATCCACTATTATAGTAAAAATCCTCTAGGATTTCTTTCTTCTTTGCACCAAATATTGGAAAGCTTCTAATATAATAGTCGAACTTTATTTTGTGCTTTCCATGTACATCAACTATCTTTTTTGAATTGTATGGTTCAACCATACCAATATAATTGTAGATGATTATCTTCGAGGAGAAGTGAGGATTCTTGTATTGGGGGACCTTTAGCATTATTTTTTCATCTTCAACCTCCTGCTATCTAGATTCTTGTACAACTTTTCCTTCTCGAATCCTTTCTTTATTTTGTTCTTCTTCCCTATGCTCTTCTTGTACATTTTCTTGAGTTGATTTTTCTTCAACATTGACCTCTCCAACATTAACTTCCTTAGCTAGTACCTCCCCAGTGTGCATTTCCTCCATGTGCACCTCTTCAGTGTGAACATCTTTCGTGTGTACCTCCTTTGGGTGCACCTCTTCAGTGTGAACCTCTTTAGTGTGCACCTCCTCTATGTGCACCTATTTTATTAGAGGTTCTTTCTCCATTTCTCCCTCCTCCAATGTTGTGTTAACAAGAATTTATTCTTCATGTGGTGGCTCATCTTTTGGAGGAGGAGGAGGAGGTGGTGGTGATTACGGTGGAGGAGATGGAGTGGAGATAGCAATGGTGACTCATGGGGAGGAGTGGAAGAATATGTCTACTCAGCTTGTCTCTTAGCAACCCTTTCTTTAATGGCTTCACTAGTTCTTTTCTTTCACACTAAAGTACTTCAATCCCCAAATTCTTCCTCACTAGAGGGAATTATTATTTTTTCTCTTTCTTTTATTTTCTTTCCTCCTTCCTTGGTAGGCTCTTCTTTCTTCTTCTCCTTGGTTGGGGTAACAATAGTGGATGGCCCTTTAGTAGGAGTAGTAGATGGTCCTTCAGTGGTAGGAGTTTTGGACTCTTGATGTAGGAAAGGTGGTTTAAACTCTCTTCCCAACTCAAAATTATCCTATTCAAACAAGGAAACAACCTTTGTAGTTCAATTCACTCAACTTGATTCAACCACTCTCCTTAAGGCTTTTATCCCTCCAAATTCAACTTGTGGAGATAGTTTTTAGAGAAGGCCGTACAAAGGCCAACTCAACATCAATGGAGACTCACCTTAGGATCTAACAACACTTTCCAAAAGATCCCTCAAGGTTTCTATGAGAAAAAATTGCAAACCATTAGACTACCCCTGTCCTAAAACCACTAATTAGCCCTCTTTTAAAAAGGAGGTGCCTCAAAATCATCAAGCTTCCACCCAAAATCAATGGAATATCTTTAGTTGTGTATCAAAATGATAGAATTCACCATTAGTTCTCAGGTTCTTGACCTCTAAACCTTTGTTCCATGAAGCCCTCACTCTACATGCCAAATACCTAGGGTTTATTCAATCTCACAACTCTCAGGCTTATAGAACCCTAAAATTGTATCCAATATACTCTAATTGGTCTAGAAAAGTTCACAAAACCAACACATAGGCACTTATTTCACTATTTTATCAAAACCTTACCATGACCCATCATTTCACAAGGAAAACACATTTGCTCTACCCTAGGGCATCACCCATTTGCCAACCACTTATCTCCTTGGCCTTCAAAACCTTAAAAAAATATAACCCTACATAAAACAATTCAATCCACCAAATTACAGGGTCTAACAGTAGGTGGATTGACTAATTCAATCAAAACCTTAATTCTGAGAAAATAGGGCTATTGTAGAAACTTGATAAAATCTCCTTCAAATCACAAAGTTAGACTCTCAAAATGGATTCAAAATAAAGCTAACTTATGCTACTATATCATCCATTGAATTTCAGAATATTTAAGACTTGTACGAGTCTGTACAAGGTGAACAAAGCTTAGAAAACTCAGGAGATTAGTAGAAACAACGTTGCATTCTTACTGGGAATCTTCAATACATTGTTCAACAACCATTGCTCGAGCCTATTGAGTATTTTTATACATTTTCCTTTCAAATTCTAACTAAAAAACACCTATAACTATTTTTTAAACTTCCATGCTCTTTCACATTCCCAAATGTTGCAAAATTGTCAATTTTGCTTAACAACATTTTTTTGCATTTTGTGCAACTTTTGACACCTATAACCAAAACTCACCCAATTACATATGAAATGGTCTTGATAGACCTTATTTAGCATAAATTGACTCAAAGCATCCCCATACTATCCACCTAAGAACCATCCCTAATGACTTATTACAAAAGAAGTTGGTCTTATTGACCTTATTAAGACAAAAGCACATCAAATCCTAAAGCTTACTTAACATCAACCTTGCTTTACCATTGTTGACCAAAGGTGCTCCTGCACCAATGCCTCTCCCTTCTTTGTTTTCTCAATAGCCTTTGCTGGCAATTTCATCATCGGGAATGGTCTCTTCAACTACCAGAGAGAGCATGTTACAACATCTTGTGCTCTAGTTTAGATATCACGATTTTCATGAACCAAGCAATCTATATTGAAAATGGGTTGATTATAAACTTTTTGGCCTTGATAGGTGGGGTCAAGAACCTTCCCATCATCCTTTTGTTCTTTGGAGACCTGAGCTTATGTACAATGTTTGATCAAATGCACTATTAGCCTATGGTAATCCTTCATTTTGACTTCAAACTCTTCTTCCCAATTTTCCTAGTGATCCTCAGTCTTTGGCTCATGAATGAAGTAAGAACCCATCACTTTACCGATCTTACCAATAGGATTAAATATACTCATGACATCATTTTCTAGTGCAAAGTTATATTTGGCCATTTCACATCTGCACTCTTTGCATTTTTCATGTTTCCAAAAGAGTACCCTCCAATTTGAATGGGGAAATTGTATACAGGTTTGTACTTCCCAACAATGAGATATTGCACTTTAGTTATTTTCCTGCACACCAACAAAATCATTTTATCTGAAGGATACCTAAGGAGTTTGTAGGGATTCTTGTGAAATCCTTCCACTCTTATGTAAGAAAAAGTTTTATATTGGATATACTAGTTCCCAATGCATTTTATTGTCTCCATTGCTTCATTAGAGATTCTCCTAGATAAATCTTCCTCCAACCCTTTGATGACTAAATAAATGAAATTATCTTTAACCACATAAAATGATTATAACTTGTGTCCAACTTCAGCTTGGGATATTGCTCATAGATCACTACTTCCCCTAGCTCAAAAGTGTTAGGATAGGTGACATTATAATTTCTATCCTATGTCAATTTATGTGTCTCCACATTCTTTGGAAAGTGTTCTAGAGGACATGAGGGACAAAATATTTACTATTTATTTTCTTATGAAAAATCGTAATTGCATTCAAAGAGGTGGACCCTTCATGGTGGCGATTACAAGGCATCTCGAGAGAATATTCTTCCTAGGCATCCAAATTTCTAGGTTGGGACCACTTGAGTGTTCATGTCCTTGCATGTTATTTGCATGTTTTGCATGATATTGCATGATTGGGTACCCAAGTTTGCATGGTGGTGCATGAGCTTGCATGTAGCCATCAGAGTCATTGAAGACTTATGGAGCACTTGGGTTTGACTTATTTTGATTGGTTGTGGGTTAGGCACCCATGTGAAGGCCATGTTATTATTGACTATTTTATTCCAAGTTTATGGTTTTTCCACTAAGTGGGGTGTGGGTTTTTCCTGGTGATTTTTCTTGTTATTTTGGGATACCATTTGTGGTATTCTCTGCCACAAAATTCTATATATTTGAGCCTTGGGATGGTGGTTTAGTATGAGTTTTTTGCAGGTTCTCAGGATGATAAAGTGTTGGCAGATTATAGAGAGAAATGTTGTATTGATGTACTTCCTTGAATATCAATACAAACATTGGATCTCTTTAGGTGTGAAGTTTTTTCCCACAAGGGTTTCTCCATATATATCTTGTGTCACTTATGTTGATGACTTGTGGTTTTGTAGATTTTTATTTCATTGTTGCAATTTCCAATCACTTAATCATTTTATGGTAATCTTGTAAACATAATTTTAGATTTCCAACTATGTATTTAAGTTCATATTGCTACAAGTTATACCATGATTTCCAACAAAAAGAACCAATTCTATTAAGTCTTGGGAAGGAGGCTTGCGAAGACAAGAAGTAAACCAAGTAGGATGTCATGAAAAAATTAGAAGTGGTGAGCACTATACTCAATTTCTCATGAATGGTGTCATCGATGTATGTAGCCCAATAAATTCTTTTTAGAAGCATCATTGATAATCTTGATAAAATTCACCATCCATGGGTAAAAGTCTCTAGCATGCTAGTACCCAAACACCCTACTCAACAACACAATCAGATCCTTAATATCTTCTTTAAATTCACTTCTATGTTGAACTTTGTCCAATTTGACAAGAACCTTTCTTGGATGGATCAATATATGGTTGTTAATGTAGGTCCAGTTCTCTATTTTTAATGGTCATCAAAGTGTTTGATGGCCTTCTTCATATTCATTACCTCATATTCATGATGAGAAGGAATCTTGAAAAATTTCTTGATAATATCAGCACTCACATCTATGACAACTTCTCTCGATGCTCCCAACACCTTTCTAGTCCTATGATTGTAATAACGTGTATAAGTTAAGACCAACTCTAGAGACTAGATAGTTATAGGGAATGTAGTAACTTCCACCAATCCTAAATTTTCCAAAGCCTTGGCCATGCAGGTCCTAATTTCATCATTGTTGATTCTTTGTTTGAACTCATCCATGTCTACAACGCCCAATTCAATATGTCCAATGTCTACATAAGGGGTGAACATCTTTGATGGTGGATGATAGCCTTTTTACTAGTATTTCATCTCTTTTGGATCCTTTGGTGGCATATCTCCTACATACGCAAATACCACATATCAACATCTACATATATTCTAGAAGGAGGAAAACCTATAAAATAAGCTATTTTAGTCATCACATATTTCTCATTACAAAATCACAACTTGTTTTAGAGAAGTTATGCAAATTTTCAGGGATTGTCCCTTGGGCTTACCCCTTACCTAATACCAAAAATTCTTACATTTGAAGAGTTCAATTGTCTCAACTTTGACCCATCGAGGATCAGATGTCAGACCTAACCCTTTTCTCTTTCTTATATCCCTTTTTCTTCTAGTATTAATAATATTATTTCCTTAAGTAAAATTTATGATCAACGATGTCCAAAGAAAGTTTCAGGGTTCGGGACTCAAGGTTTCATGATACTTTCTAGCTCAATAAGGAAGTTGATAAAGGATATGCCCAATGTTCGATAGCCGAAAGGGGTTCCTTCAAAATATTTTTTTTCTAAGTGAATTATCAAGGATTGGTGATACCACTTATCCTTTCACCTTTATAAGATGAATGATAAGAGGTATCCTCGAAGGTTGAAACTAGAAAATGTTTTAAATATTTCTCTAATAATTTATGAGAATTGTCAAGGATTAGAGATCTGGGGGTACCCTTTATGCTTTCACCTCTATAAGAAAATCGGTAAGCAATACTCCTAAAGGTTGACACCCAATTTTTTTTCAATATTTTACTAAGTCTTTAGTTTTTCATTTCAAAAATCAGGATTTGGTCTCATTTATTCATTTTAAGCACCTAACCAATGCATTACTATTTTGGTAAAGGCGTTAGATATCAGGCAATTAGGGTTTCCTTATTTCACTTGGTGAATTCTTTGTTTAATTAGTAAGGGAAACCTCTAATTCCTAATAGCTAACATATTCATTATTTTTAAAATGCTAAGGTGGGAAGAAAGGGAAACCTCAGAGGCTTGACCTCCGACATCCAATCGTTGATGCTATAAACGTCCTCAATTAGTGTACTAGTGAAAATTTTGATCTAGTGGGGTAAAAACCAAAAAAAAACAAGGGGAAAATGCCAACAAAAACATGCCCAAAGCTAGATTGAAAAAAATAAAAAATCAAAACACCTAAAGGTGAAAACCCGCAATTAAACCAAGCAAAAAAATGATTTTAAATCACAATGTGAGAGAAAGTTGACCTAAAAGTTAAATGTGAGGAAATGAGAAAAAACAGTGAGCGCAACCATGGAACACATAGCAACAAAATGCCACACCCATACACAACAACCATGGACACATGAACACACAACCAAACTAGATAGCTTTGAAAAAACTCACGCAATGATGATAATGGTGGATTCAATTAGTAGGGGAAACATTTAGGAATACTTGCAAATCTCTCAAATCATGAATAGCAAAGGGGTAATTGCAAAATGAAATAATAAACCCTCAATAACCCCACACTAATGGTGTATTTAAACTTTGTGTCAGTTCATTAACTCACCATACCAGTGCATTCAATTGAAATGATCGTTGTGACGTGTATGAGAAACAAGGTGTCATCATCGAGCCTCATAGATCACGTATGTGAAAAGAAAAAACATTGATCTAGGAAGTTCAATGGAGGAGACAAAATAAAAAAATGACAAACACTGAAAAACAAAGTTAGGGATCAAACCCAACAAGGAATGTATTCATATAATAGTAATCCTAACATTTTGAACCCCAAAAAAGGAAGAAAGAAAACATAGGAAAGAAAGGAAGAAAAAAAGAAGGAAAAAAGAAAGAAAAGAGAAAGAAAGATGAAAGGAAAAAAAAGACATGCAATTTTTGAATGAAAAAAGGGGGCATGAGTGTGAAGGCACAACAAATATCAACCAATGAACAAAATTCTTGAAAAGAATTTCTATCTTCAAAAAAATTTCAAACAAACTTAAACTTAAAGATAATACAAACCCAAAATTAAGCCTAGAACTCTATGTTAACCTAAGTACCTCTACCAATTCACCTATCACAATAGAATACCTAAGTCTTATAGTATGTGCATATGATTAATTATCTCAAAATATGGTTAGGATGTGATAGAATGACTTGTGAACATAGATGATTTTATGATCTTTCCTTTCTCCCAACTACCTTATTCATATGTATATTTTTTTCTTTGTTCCATTTTGAGACCTAGTTGGTGTGACCTGGGCATAGCTCTGCTACCAACCAAGAATTCATATACCTAATAGAGATACCTTTAATTCCCTCAAACATAGTTGTACTACCATTCAGACATCTATGGCCTAGGTAGAGGTTATTTGAATAACCCATTTATAGTTTTATTCTTGATTTTTTGTTTCTTTTCTTACTCTCTTTTTTTTGTAATCGTTTCTCTAGGCTATCACTTGGTATTGGGTTAGGAATCATTGTGGTCACTAAGAAGGAAAGAATATTTATATTTCCTTGAGTTCCAAGGTTATTACTACCCATCTTAAATCCTCATCCCGATTCACTTAATATGTAGGTGGTAAGATTCAGGCAACTATATTCATAGGTTTACTTCAAATCATCTAAGACTTCAAAGCTTAATAACAAATTAGAAGACCCTTGAGTTTAAATAGGGAAAAGGTCTTAAAGTAGAAATACCACAAGCATCCTATTCATGTTTTAAATTTGGTGCCAAATCATTCACAAAACCCACAAACAGACAAAGAGAAAAATGAGAAAGAACAAAAAGAAATGAGAGATAAGAAAATGAGACAACCAAAAAAAGCCACAAAACCAAACTAAAATAAACAAAAAAAATTATCCTATTAATATACAAGGAGGAGTAATCCTTATTTTCAAGATCCAAAATAGTGTTTGAGAAACTACCCATTGGCGAGAAATGGGGTAGGTTCTCTAGTCATAGTGCTAACCCTGAAAGTGTTTTCTCCTAAGATTTTAGATATTTGGTTCCCTTTATTTTCTTTGGACTTGTCCCATAACATGACAAGATCTAAGTGTGATAGATCGAAATAGAGCATTAGAAATCAAGCAACAAGTTAAAAGAGTGCAAATAAACAACTTAAAACAACCTACACTTCAAGATTAGCCTAAGTTGGAAACAAAACAAGACAAAGCCACAAAATGGAACTTTATACCTTGCGTTGAGTCGATCCTTTGTTGGCCCTTCTATCTTTGATGTGTATGCTCCTTGGATGGCAAGATGCAAGCTAGATGAGGATGTGAAGATGGATGCAAGTGGATGAACACAAGAAAATGGCTAAGTAAGAGTTGAGAAACAAAATTGCAAGAGTTTGGCTAGCAAAATGATCTCCCCAAAATGAGAGAAAAGAGGGGGTATTTATAGGATTTTTGGAAAATCGTAGGGGAAATGGATGGTCAAGATTGATCCACCAAATATCAAGATGTAGGGCCAAGGTGAGTTGAGAACTCACAAGCCCTCACATCTTGACATGTGGCATGTGAGATAGCCCTAAAAGTTGAAGTGGACATGAGGTGGAAGGAAAAGGACATGACATGGAGGGGGGTACAAAGTACTTTGGGATTGGACAAGATCTCCTCATAAAGGAGGTACTTGTCCCCATGTGGGTGAGAGGACAAGTGGGGAATTAAAAATTCCTCAAATATCCTTATGGGGATGAGAGAAGGAATTTAAAATTCCTTAAATGCATTAGATTAAAAAGTGAATTAAAAATTCACATGGGGAAGGGAGATGCCTTGTCAAAAGGAGAAAGCCTTTAATAAGGTTGACTAAGGACACATGTCATAAAGGACATGGGGAAGAGAAAAGGAATTTAATATTCCTTGGAAGGATAAAAGGAATTAAAAATTCCTTGAGAGGTTGATTAGGCTAGTTAGTGAAGGATTAGAGGATGGTTAGGTGGCTAAAAGAGATTAGAGGCCAACTTGCAAAAGTTGGAGGATGTGACACATCCTAATCAAGGATTAGGCATGTGCACATCCTAATCAAGGATTAGGCATGTGCACATCCTAATGATGGGATTAGAAGAATGATTAAGATTAGGTAAAAAAAGATGGAGGATGTGACATGAGGAGGAATTAAATAAATGTGATATTTATTTAATTCAATTGATGGAAGGAGGATTAAAGAGATAAGGTATTATTGATTAAATACCTTAGGGATTTGGCAGAATTAAAGATATTAATTAAATAATAGGAGTATTACTTAATTAATGAAAATAAGGTGAAAGAGGATGAATTTGGATAAATTAATTGTCCAAATTTAGACATCTACACTAAGATCCTAAAAGCCTTTGTTCTAGCTATTTTTTTCAAACCACTACTTCACAACAACTTGATGTTTTGAAATGTGCTTGAGAGAAACATTCCTCTTTTCATCTAAATTTAGAAATTTAAGCAACCTAACTTGCACTCTGTCATCTAAATCCAAATAACTCTCCATGAATTTTAAAGTTGGAATTCTGAGATTCATGGGAAATATGGGTTCTAGACCATAGAACAACTGATAAGGGGATGTCCCTAAGGTATTCTTAATTCTAGTTCTATCGACCCATAGTGCAAACTTGACATGAGAGTTCCAATCTTTTGGATTTTTATCTAATAGTTTCTTACGACACCTATCAAGTTCTTATTATTCAACTCTACGACTCCATTACCCTGAGGGTAGTATTTTGATTAATACTTTAAAATAACCTTATAATCAAAATACCATTGCATAAATTGAACTGATGAAAAATAATGATCATTATCACATACCAAATAAAATGATATTCCAAACCTAGTCATTATGTGGTCCTCTAAGAATTTGATTACCACATCAAATGTGCTTTATTTGCAAGAAATTGCTTTAGACAACCATGCAATAATCATTAGCTGCCATAATGAACCTATGTCCTACAGATGAGTGGGGATGTATCATTCCAATAAATTCCAAGCCCCATTGGGAAAAAGGATGTACCTCAGTATAGGTTGTAGTAGCATGGGTGCATTTCTCTCTTTGTTGGTTGTTGTTTGGTATATGTGGCAAGATGTTGGTAGGCATCTTTGAACAAAGCTAGCTAGTAATATCCTTCCCTTAGTACTTGATGAGAAGTTGCTTCAAGGAAACCATGACCAGTGTCGAACTTGTCATAAAATTCTATTAAGACTAAACCAACATCTTCTTTCTCTAGGTATCTCAAGTAGAAACCTTCATAGTTTCTTTTGTACAAGACCCCAACATTTATCATATACACTTGAATTTTAATACTCAATGCCCGTCTCTAGGCTACATTCATGATGTCTAAGTATTTGTTTTGTAACAAATACTAATTGATGTATTTGTACTAGTCATCAGAAGTGATATCTTGTTGAGTATACTATTGGCATACCAACTGTTGATTTTCCCTACCCAATGTCTTCAACATCCCTTGGCCTCTCACTAGCTTCATGGGTTGGATCTCCATATCAAACTCCTAAAAAATTTCCATCCACTTCCCACATTATTCTTCGAGCTATTTTTGCATCAACATTAATTTGACCACAACATCAAGAAATATTTCTATCACTTTTCTCCTTAAAATGTGGTGTCAAAACTTCTTTATAGCCTTGACTAGTGCAAATGATTGTTTATCCAAATTCAGATATCTAACTTCTACATTTTTGAATGGCACACTCATAAAGGATATTGGCCTCTCATCCCCATCTACTCATTTTTGAGTTAGAACACCCGCACAAGAATGTTTTGAAGAAAACATGTAAATGTTGAAGTGCTTGACATAGTCTAGACTAGCTAACATAGGTGTGATGGTTATGACCTCTTTGATCTTCTAGAAGGCCTTCTTCTCCTCTACTGTCCATTCAATCTTGGCATATTTCTTTAGCATATCATTTAATGGATGCATAATTTTGGAAAAGCCACTGATGAATTTCCTCACCAAATTAATCTTTCCAAAGAAATATTTCAATTCTTTTTTGCTATTTAGAAATGGTAATTTTAGTATAAAATTGATCCTATCAATATCTATGGAGATATCCTTGCGAAAATGATATGCACTAAGATATTTCTTTCAATTACTCTGAAGATGCATTTCTTGGGATTTAATGAAATACACAATTTTTGCATCTCTAGAGTATTTTACGCAAGTCACTCACATGGTCAACTCTATTCTTTGAGAAAACTGTCATATCATCCATGTATATGATTATACACTTTCTAGTTATCCCTTTGAAACATATATCTATTTATCTTTGGAATGTAGCTCTAACATTGATAAGCCCGAATTGGATTCTTCGATAGGTGAAGGTTCCCCACTTAGTGGTGAAAGAAGTCTTTAGCCTATCCTCTTCACGAACCATCACTTGATTGTATCCTGAGTATCCATCTAGGAATGCAATCATTTGTGACCCATTGACTATTTGTAACACCTCATCTAGTGAAGGTAATGGGTAGTTGTCCTTTTTGGAGGATAAGTTCAAATTTCAAAAGTCCACACACAACCATATTTTTCCATTCTTCTTTTGTACAGGAACTAGAATTTCCACCCAGGTTGAATGTTGCACCAAGTAGATAATTCTAGAACTTAATATATTTTGGAATTCCCTTTGGATCAGTGGTTCTAACACTGTGTTAACTAGATGTTTCCTTTGTCTAAAAGGTTTTCTTTCCTTTTTTAAAGGAATGGTAATGAGTAATTATAGAGGTATCATATTTCTTCAAATCTTCGTAGCTCCAAGTGATCACCTCTCTATAATCTTTCAAGGCTTTGATTATACCATCCCTCTCCTTTGAAGTACATGCCTAACCAATGGAGACTCCTCTTTTATCTAACTCATCTCCTAAGTTATGGAGATCATACTTGCCTCGATTTGAACCTAAAGAATCCCTTTCAGACTTTGATGTATTATCAGGGCTAAATATCCTTTCCAAGGCAACCATCCCCTTGGGGATAGTATTAGTCTTTAAAATAATTATACGATCTTTTGATTCTTCAAATGGATCCCTATCAGATTGATCAATAATCTAGGAAGAAAAAATCCCAGTGTTGGTAATAAACTCAAGGATGTGTTGGTCATCTTCAAATACCTAAAAGTTGGTAATATTATCTGGAATGGTTGGTGCAAACACCATTTCAACAAAGAATTGTTTCAAATGAGATCCAGTCATAGGTTCCAGGGAACTAATTGAAGCAACCAGAGCATCTACAACATAGTTCCTCCTTCTAGAGATGGACTTTATGTTAAATGCATCAAAACCTTCAATTAGATCTGACACTCTATTTCTATAAGCAAACAATCTTTTATCGTGGCAAAATTATTGAATTCTTACTTGTATGAATAGTTGAGAATCTTCTTCTACAAATAGGTGCTTCACCTTATTTTTGTGGGTGGGAAGCAATCCTCTAATCAGTTCTTCATACTCTATTGCATTATTGGTGCAAGTGAATTGCAATCTAAAGTCACCCAAAAATGACTTCCCTTGTGGATTAACCAACTCGACTCCAACACTGTTCCCTTTTTTGCACCTAGATCCATCAAATCTAAGCTTCCATAGGGTCTTCTTTTTGGGGATTGGTCATTATTCTTTGGGATTAATACAATAAATGTGTTTTCATTTGATTTATAAGGGATCTATTTTTTAATAAATCATTAGTAAGAATATAAGTCTTTCCCAACTATGTCTGAAAACTCTTGACAGAAAGGAGGGAACCTGTCCATTCCATAAGATTTAAAGGGGACAAAAGATAAGAAAACTTTATTAAATTCCTTATTTAAAACTTATCTATTCATGATATTATTATTTTCATTCACAATGGTTGGGATAACCTCTAACATTTCCTCTGTCACATTTTGGTTTCTCTCCTCTTCCATCTCTTTAAGAAAATATTGAAAAAAAATTGTATTGGTTTTTCACATTTCATCCTTAGAGTCAACAATATTTCTTTTTTTGGTAATCATACTTTATTAGTGTTAATTTTTTATGTTTTAGGGTGGACTAGTGTAAGAAATTTGTGTTCTTATCTCCTTAAGTGAGTTAATTTGTTCTTGATTTATGTCTCAAAAATATTTCCTCTTTTATCACAAGCCTTTGCCATTCATTCCTCACTATATATTTCTCTTTAGCTAAGTTTTCATTAATATCTCCTTTTTCAATTTTATCCTCTATTTTTTAAATTTTTTGAGAAAAGGTTTCTTTTTTATCAAAGATATTTCCAAAATATTTTCTCTCCAATCTTCCATCTTCTCCTTCACTCTTTTTATCTTTTACATCAATATATGCATAGTTGTCCCAATCTGATTCTCCATCTGGTAATTATATTATCATTCAAAGGAGCTTGAATAAGGTGGTCATTTTCCAAATGATCCTTGTTGTTTTGTTTTATTGTCTCTTTTTTTGGATTATAAATTTGTTTATTAGATTCCCAAATTGTAAATAATGTTGATAGTAAAGTTTAGAATTTTCATATAGGATTTTTGAGTCCATTTACCATATTTTGATAAGAGAGTTATAGCTTTTGGAAGGGATTTGTTCACCTTGAACATTGACAAAGATTCTAGAAAACACTAGTTAGGTTTTTTTGTTTTTTCACTTTATCTACTAGAGTCATCTCTTCCTATAAAAACCCACTCATCCCAAAATTCTAAAGGTAACCTAAGTTGTCTTATCTAGACCAAAGAAATAGTGCAAAGATAAGTTGAAGGGTCAAGGATAGATTTCCATTTACAAAGGGATAAGTTATTTTCCTAGAAACCATAAACCCTATAGAAAAACATTATTCAAATTAGATCATATGAAGAAAATGAGAAAAAAAAAATTCAATCTTCTATTGCACTTACCAAAACACTTCCTTATAACTTCCACACATTTTTTATCCATTTCCTAACATATATGTTAAGGGGAGGAAAGAAGACCTTACCATTCATCACATTTTCTATTTTTTTTTTTTATCTAACAAATATGAAATTTTGAGAACTATACCTTCCTTTGGGTGTACCACTTTTGAAGTCACTCTTCTTAGAGAACCCCCTTTTCAATAGGTTATCAACTACCATTTCAACTCAATTTAAATCTATAGGTGTAGAATTTTCATTTTCATATAGTACCCCCTCGTGAGAAATATTAAAGGATGGGGAGGCCTTGGTAGGCCCCCCTACCCTTGACATACACATCAATTCCCATTTAATGCAAATTCAAAAAATTCATTCTCATTGTATCTTTTATTGTCTTCTTAGTTGATAACTCAAAACATAATATTTAAAAGTGATGTTTAGAGATAGGAGTATTAAGAAACTTTTTAGAGTCTTACATTTTCTCGGTTTAGAAAGAAATGTGATTTTTGTAAGAAATATGAGTAATGTCATTGTAGATGTTATATTTGGTTAATTCACTTACAAACTAATTAGAGTATATATGGTGTTAGCAAGAGGAATTACAAAGTGATTTTTTAAAAACTAGATGCTAGTATTGTGAGTGGAGGATGTGATAGTTACATGGTTCCTATGAATAACCATAAGATACTTGTTTGAAGGATATATGTTGTTTGTAAATACATGTCTTAGATGAAAAATAAATAGGAGGTTATTCAATGATTTGAGGACATAAGTCATAATGTAGTAAAATTTGTGAGTAGGTACATAATTATCAAAAATATTGATGAAAGATCTTGTTGATTTCATAAAATTAGTAAAGAATGTTTTTTTGGGTGTAGAAGAGTTATGGGGTTTCCTCTCCTTAGTAGCTAGTTTTTTCTACTTTTATTTGGCATTTATGAAATATATGCAATAAGTAAGATAATGTTGGGTTAGGTGTTGTACACCTTGCATAAAAAAATATAATGTTGCTTTGGGTTAGTGTGATTCAACATGGGATGTAGAGGCCACATTAGGATAGACAATATTGGTACCACTTTGTAATTTTGTGAGTAACATTGTACGTGTATATAATTTGGTGGTTTCTTTGAAATTATGAATGAATCTTGTGTGTAGGGTCAAACTTGGGCACCAACCTTGGGAAATGTTACTTGGTGCATGATTCAAAAAACTCACTAGGTTTTGTTATTGGAAATGTTATGGTTTCTCATCTAAAATATCATAAAATATATAGGGATTATTTCACAACCATTTTTTGAGTTGCTTATCTCCATTTAGAGCATCTCTAGTTGGTTTCTTTATTTTATTGTTATAATTATTCTTTGCACAATTTTGTCTCTTTATTTCCCCTTAAATTTTTAATTCAATTTAGGCTAATTTTATTTTATTTTTTATGAAATATGGTTAAATGGATGTTATTTCAACTAGAGCTTCTTAAATTAGTTGAATCTAAGAATATTTTTTTCTCTCCTTTTTTTTCTTTCAAGAGATTTATTTATGTGATTTTCTTCTTTCTCTTATTTTTTTTAGTCTCTGTAAATCCTAGGGATTTTTACATTAGGTTCTATTATTTATTCATTATATAATTTAGAGGGGGTGTTTTTTTTTTTCGAATTTCCCCATACCCAAGTTGAGTACTTCTTTGTTTGATTATTTAATAAATCTACTAAGTGCTTTGGATTTATTAATTTATTTGATTATTTTAAAATTTACTACTTTATATTTCAAATTTTATGGTTGTCTAGGTTTGATCTCATAAGATTATGGTTTAATTTATTTTAAGTTTTTTTCTTGAGCATGAAACCTAGACCTAAGATATTGCTCAAGCCAATTTAATGCTTTACTATGCCTATTAGTTTATAAGTTTTATGAATTGTTTTTTAAAGCCTCTTTAAAATCAAAATATATTTTAAACCTAGATAACCTTAGATGACTTGGCCTAGTGAAACATAAATCCCTAAGTTAAATTTAACAAATTTTAAGTTTTTTCCACAATCATGATACATAAGGAGGATAGTAAGGTGATTTTGGAGCGTTTGTTCCTTCTAAATTTTAGACCACATGATTTCTCCAACCCTATACAATTTGTTTCAAGTTCACATTTTTCTATGTAAAATTTATTGGTAGGCATGCTTTTTTATCTTTGATCCATTCAATTAGGACACTTGTCTTCTAGTGTATCACTTATGAGGGTGAAGCATGAGTATGTGGGTTAGGTTTAATATGTTACAAAACCTTGTTGAAGATAGTTTTCACTATGGGGTGTGTTTTATCACTCCTTTATCTCCTAAAAATTAGACATTTTAGTTTCTATAATTTGACATATATGTTTTTGTGTTTGTAGGTTTCCAAAGATCTTTTACTCTTGTCAAAAAGTATTTTATCTTCTAAATTTAAAATTTTCTAATTATTTTAATTTAATTTATTTTCCTTCAAGCCTCTAACTTTACAAAGCTAATATTAAAACAATTAAATTTATAATCTAATTTAATTTTTTTAGGTTAAACTTGGCTTATATATTCACAAGAATGTAACCAATACATAAAATATTTAATGTGAAGAAATGAGAACCTAAGTGGAATATTTAAAAGGAACCTAAAGTATGGTGCTCTAAAATAAAGTGTTGAATTCTAGGGAATAAGAGTGTTAATTATATCTTGATAGAGAGGTTGATTGATTGAGCACAAGTGATCAATGACACAAGGAAACAAATTAAACCTAATTACTTCTTATGTTGAATAAAATATAAAGTGATCTATTTTGTATGTCATTCAACTAAATATTGAATAAGTATATAGACCTAAAGATTATTTTTTGGTATCTACCTATTAATACATCGATTTCGTAAATGACCCTTCTTGTGGCAACTTATAATATAAAAGGTTTCTATTTACTTTAGGGTGGATGCAAAAAGATGGGCCCAATTGTAGCCAATTTTTTTAAAAAAATTGATATGATATAACGCGAGCGCATTATAATGCGCTCACTTTATGGATCGATGTGGTTGAGCCTATAATATAAAAGGTTTTTATTTACTTTAGGGTGGGTGCAAAAAGATGGGGGGACAAACTATGGCCAAATTTTAAAAAAACATTTGATAGGCTATAATGCAAGTGTGTTATAATGTGCTCGTGTTATGGCTTGGTGTGACCAAGCCTAAGGCTCAGCCACATTGAGCCTATAATGCACTCATGTTATAACGTAAGAATGTTATAAGTTATTAAAACAAAAACAAAAAAGCAAATCGAATTCATTTTTATGTTGACTATTTTTTTTGCTGCCCATGGCCAAAAACCCTTCTCTTACGCTCTCGCATTCTGGGAGGAGAGAATCTTGTATTTTTTCCATCAATTTTTGCTATTTTGTCACCAAGATACCGCCACGTCGACGAGGAGGTCGAATAAGTAAGGATTGTTTGTTTTTTGTTGTGAATTTGTTGTAAATTTGTTAGTTTTTGGTTGTTTTTTATATTCATTTTGTTGAATTTGTAGGAAATGATAATGATTCTAAAAACCCTCTTGAAAATCCTCAACAACTAGAGCAACAAGAACATGAACAAAATCCTCAAGTTTAACAACCACAACAACAATCTCCTCCACCAATTCCTTAACATCCTCCTGGCACTCAACAAAATATAATGGGGGTAATTGAAAGCAATAAAAAATAGATTGAGGAGGTGATCATGAGGTTGAATGATCCAATAAGTTCAACCATGGAAAGAAGAAAACTTACCAGTTCACTTAAATAAATGTTAAAACATGTAGATGAAATCAACAAACAATTAAGTGGTTGGGTAGATAGGAGGTAGGCGGAATTTTTTTTTTTACGTAGATAAATTATCATATAAAGAAGTAAAAGATGAAAAAATTACAAAATATCAATTGTGCTCATTATTCACTGATCCACACACAAACCAAAATCCTGACCTTAATGTGAAGAGGTTTCCTATCCATTGGTGCCACCACCAATGGATTAGGAACTATTTTTGGGATAGATGATACATGGTTTTTGACTACCCACCATGTAACAATTACAAAGTCCCATAATATTTTTTGAGGAAACTCTACTGTGAGTTCATCTTGAACAAAATGCCCAATTATTTTGATATGAGGGACTTCTAGGGGAGAGGTGGGGGGTCGACACAAGATGACCTAGTGCATGACAGGATCCTAGGTGGAAACAAAGACTATCTCTCGCTAGGCTAGATCATGAGAGTGTTGTTATCCCTTCCATTGTGAAGGAGAGTGTTGAGGTAGCCACCTTGCAGTCTATTAGCTCTTTGAGCCAAAATGTCATCTAACATACCAGTCCTATAGTACAGGGCCATTGAGGGGAGTCTTTGAGTGGTAGGATTCCACCCCATTCATGTTAGGTTTTTAGGGTGACATGTACATATGACCCCATCGACACTACGAAGGCTACTACACAGGATACATTTGCAGCTAGGAAGATGGTGAGGGAAGCTAACATTTTGAATGAGGCTTATGGCATTGATACTCAGGTAAATGTTAGCATGTTCATTGAATTTAATTTATTAAATTTCATTTTTGAAATGAAAGATTAACTAATTTAGTTTTATGATTGTAATAAAATTGAAGGGTCATAGTGTTGATACTGGATACACTGGTCCTACACCTATTTATTACTCCATTGCATCTACCACTGAGGTATGTAACTAGTAAACAATTATAAATTTATTACATGTGAATAGCATTATTAAATGAATGGTATTCCAATATCTGATTTTGGATGTTGAATAGGCTAATATTAGAGGTTTTGTGGGAACACCTCACAGTGCCAGTAGATTTAGACAAACCTACACATAGGTAATAGAATAAGGAGTTTAACTAATGAATTTTACTTAATAGATTTGTGTAGTTTACATTCATATCATTGATTACATTGCATTGCACATCTTTCAAACTCAAAGCATTACTTCACATTCCATAACTAATAACTAGATGTTGATAGATGACAAAATTTCAACTACAATATAGTTGTTTAAAAACTCAACATAAGCAGTGATGCAATTACTTCACATAGAATAAGTAATAACTAGGAGTAGCTACCAATTGTATTTTCTTTTCATGGCATTCCATGAGACCACTTTTTACTGAGACATCTTTTCAAAAATTTCATTGCCTTTTCTATGCTATGGATACTTGGAAGAAATATATGAAAGAATAATAGTAAGCAATAGCATAGACAAGGCAATGAGTTCTTTGAAAAAATGCCTCAAAAAAATGTGGTCTCATGGTGATGTCCATCACCATGAGACCCAATTTCTTTGAGGAATTTTTTCAAATAGCTCACTACCTTTTCTATGCTACCACATTTTCCATACATGTCTATCAAAGTATTTTATCAAACAGTTCACTTCCTTGCTACTATGGCTAAAAGCCTAAAAAAAGGTGCTTTCCAATAAACTATGGATTCTTGGAAAAAAATATATCAAAGAATAATAGTAAGCAATAGCATAGAAAAGGAAATGAGTAGTTTGAAAAAATTCCTCAAAGAAATGTGGTCTCATGGTGATGGAATTCCATTCCATCACCATGAGACCATATTTCTTAGAGGCATTTTTTGAAATAGCTCACCGCCTTTTCTATGTTACCACATTTTCCATACATTTCTACCAAAGCATTTTATCAAATAGTTCATTTCCTTGTTGCTATGGATAAAAGCCTAAAAAACGTGCTTTCCAACAAACTATGGATGCTTGGAAAAAAATATATTAAAGCATAATAGTAAGCAATAGCATAGACAAGGCAGTGAGTAGTTTGAAAAAATGCCTTAAAGAAATGTGGTCTCAGGGTGATGGAATGTCATTCCATCACCATGAGACCACATTTCCTTGAGGAATTTTTTCAAATAGCTCACCACCTTTTCTATGCTACCACATTTTCCATACATGTCTACCAAAGCATTTAATCAATCTACTCACTTCCTTGCTACTATGGCTAAAATCCTAAATTATGTGCTTTCCAACAAACTATGAATGCTTAGAAAAAATCTATATAAGCATAATACTGAGCAATAACATAGACAAGGCAGTGAGTAGTTTGAAAAAAATCCTTGAAGAAATGTGGTCTCATGGTGATGGAATGCCATTCCATCACCATGAGACCACAATTTTTTGAGGTATTTTTTCAAATAGCTCACCACCTTTTCTATGCTACCACATTTTCCATACACGTCTACCAAAGCATTTAATAAATCTACTCACTTCCTTGCTACTATGGCTAAAATCCTAAATTAGGTGCTTTCCAACAAACTATGGATGCTTGGAAAAAATATATCAAAGCATAATACTAAGCAATAACACAGACAAGGCAGTGAGTATTTTGAAGAAATTCCTCGAAGAAATGTGGTCTCATGGTGATGGAATGGCATTCCATCACCATGAGACCACATTTCTTTGAGTTATTTTTTCAAATATCTTATTGCCTTTTCTATGCTACTGCATTTTCCATACACATCTACCAAATAATTTAATCAATCTCCTCACTTCCTTGCTACTATGGCTAAAAGCATAAATTAGGTGCTTTCCAACAAACTATGGATGCTTGGAAAAAATCTATCAAAGCATAATAGTAAGCAATAACATAGACAATGCAGTGAGTAGTTTGAAAAAATTCCTTGAAGAAATGTGATTTCATGGTGATGGAATGCCATTCCATCACCATGAGACCACATTTCTTTGAGGTATTTTTTCAAACAACTCATCACATTTTCTATGCTACCACATTTTCCATACATGTCGAAGCATTTTATCAAAATACTTGAACTTCCTTGATACTTTGGCTAAAAGCCTAAAAAAGGCGCTTTCCAAAAAACTATGGATGCTTGGAGAAAATTGATCAAAGCATAATAGTAAGCAATAGCATAGACAAGGCAGTGAGTAGTTTGAAAAAATTCCTCAAATAAATGTGGTCTCATGGTGATGGAATGCCATTCCATCACCATGAGACCACATTTCTCTGAGGCATTTTTTCAAATAGCTCACCGCTTTTCTATTCTACCACATTTTGGATACATGTCTACCAAAGCATTTTATCAAAATAATCACGGCCTTGTTGCTATGGCTAAAATCCTAAAATAGGTGCTTTCCAACAAACTATGGATGCTTGGAAAAAATCTATCAAAACATAATAGTAAGCAATATAATAGTCAAGGAAGTGAGTAGTTTGAAAAAATTCCTTGAAGAAATGTGGTCTCATGGTGATGGAATGACATTCCATCACCATGAGACCACATTTCTTTGAGGCATTTTTTTAAACAGTTCACTGCTTAAAGAATAGAAACCAACCCTTTAGCCAAAATTCCCCTCCAAATTGTTTTCAAGGTCCTCATCCTCATCCTCAATTTACCAATCCATGGAACCTTCCACCTTTTATTCCACTTGTTCATGTCCCCACCCCTCCCTCTTCATCTCATGTTCTCCCTCCATCTCATAAGTAAGACCACACTATACCATCCACCCCATCCTAGCATAATACCATAGAGAAGGCAATGAATTGTTTGAAAAAATGCCTCAAAGAAATGTGGTCTCATGGTGATGACACATTTTTTTTTAATGGCATTCCATCACCATGAGACCGTATTTCTTTGAGGCATTTTTTCAAATAGTTCACTACCTTCTCTATGCTACCATAGTTATTGTACATGTCTACCAAATCATTTTATCAAATGGTTCACCACCTTGCTGCTATGGAAAAAGTATAAAAATAGGCGCTTTCGAACAAGCTATGGATAGGGAAAATAGTAAGCATGATAGTCAGAAATATATAGTTTAACAAGTACTCAAAATTTTGTTCATTATCTCATACATTATAAGCCATGATGTGCATCACTATTGTAGTTTCCGTAATTAAATAATTTGTTGTTTTATTTTTAGATGTTGGAAGCGGATACACCTCCACATGTGTCATAGGGCAATGGAGCTTGGTTTTTATTTTGTTATAGAATCCTCGATGCCTCTAACAAAGGTATGAGGCAGATTACTAAATTTCAATTTACATTCATTGTTATAGATGTTAGTTAGTGAAAAATCAAACCATTAATGATTCTTAATTTAATTTCTCTTTAGATGGTTTCTATAGGGCTTCAGCATGCCACAACATGTGCATGAGAATATTTCCCTCGAGGAGAGAGATCATCTACTAGCGAGAAGTGATTATTTTGTTAAATATATCATTTTTTATAATACAATTTCTATATATTAATGTCTTTACTTGTTATTGTAACAAATACAACTTGACCAGGAACTAAACCCTAGGAGGAGCATCGAGAGCACTCCTCGACCTTAGAACAAACAAGTGACAGTCTTATCGCCATCCGACTAACAAGCAAAGGGAAAAATTTTATTTCGAGAGCATGGAGAGCAATGAATTTTGATTCCAGATCCCTTTGTTGTATGCCTATATGACATTTTTGTACATTTTTTGTATTGGATATATTTGACATTGTATGCCTATATGGCATTCTCATAATCCTATATGGCTATTTTTTATATATCTTATACTTATATTGACATATATTGATTGTACATGGCTATTTGGTTAATACAAATATTTTTTTATCGATGGTGTCCATATTTGCATTATAAATTCACGGTTCAATAGATATGAGCTATGTATATTCAAGTGTATGCTTTACAAATTACGTGTATACTTTGTGACTCACGTGTATTCCAATGTATACTTTGCGACTTACATGTTTTCATGTGTATACTATGTATTTGTGTGTATACTTCAAGGCTTATGTGTATTTGAGTACTTGTGCTTCCCTTATTCACATGTATGCTTGACTTATTCATGTGTATACTTATTAATTGGTTAGCCCTAGCATTGATCATTGTTGTCCTTCATGGTTTGTCTTGAATATTTATTGATTGATGCTAAAAAACTTCAATATTTCTAGGAATACTAGTAGAGTTACAAATTACAAAATTGCACAAATTGAAAAGAAAAGATTAACTGTAAATAAATGCATTGATTATTAACTTGATAATTGATTAAGAATGAGTATAATATATATATCAAGAGATGAGCCTTATACAAGTAAATTTCCAACTAGAAAATAGGAAAAGTATTCCCAATACTTTGAAAGCAGTAGTCCACCCAAAATTTCAACTAGAGATAAGGAAAATGAACCCAAATAGGCATAAATGAATAAAGAATAGTTCACCCTTCAAAGCTTGGTGAAGCCATTGCCAAACTTAGAAGATCTTAAAGATAAAGAAGAATTATGATCTATATAATATAGAATTAGTACCCACTTTGATGACTACAAAATTTTCAACCATGGGCTTATCATTCTTAATTTGGTAAGAAGGCTTATTTAAGATCCTTGAGCAATGTATTTCCTAATGCTCCCTTGTTCTTACATATCTCAATTCAGTTTAATTCAAAGAGTTCCATAAAATTCTTTATCTAAAAGCAAAAAATATGTTTTCAATTGGTATTCCATAAGATGTTTCATAAACATATTCTAGTATATATTAATCTTTTGGTTGGAACAACTCAATTAAGCAAAGGATACATAATCTTCACAACACTTGCAAAAAATAATATTCATAGTAGATGATGAGTAGTTAACTTCTTAACGCATTATCATACAAGAATTCATCTTGAATAATATTTAAATAGTTTCACAACATAATCCTCACATTACAGAATGAATTGTTATGCTCTTGATCCATCACCATATAAACACGTCGAAAGATGTATATGTCAACTTTTTGCAATATTATTTCTTGTATAGGAAATGGACTTGGGAGAAAGCTTTATAATTTATAATACAAATAAACAATGGGCTTGGGTGAAAACTTTATTTATCACACCAAATAATAAATGTACATGAGAGCATCACTTGTTTCTCTTAGAATCCAAATTTTCAAGCATAGCAAATCATTTCAAATGAAAATGACAAAATGCTTCACAACCAAAGTTGTTAATTGAGGAAAAAATAAAATGTTTCCAAGTTCCACCATTGTATGCATTTATAATTGGTTGTATATTGTTGTAAGGGAAAGGAGGATAATTAAAAAATCTTGCACTTGATAGAATTAAGGATGATTATATTATTTGGTGTGGATAACTCAGATTTCTCAACTGTTGTGTGATTTTTTCTCTTTTTGATTGTTTTGCATACCATCATAAGGGATCGAATTAGTTGAACGTAGCTCAAAATGATTCAAAAATTTTGGGTGCAAAAGAGGATCATTACTAGATAAATGTACCTATTGGGACACATTGGAATAAAACATTTGGTCACATGAGTTGTAGAATGAAAGTTACGCCACTTTGCAACTTTACATTGCTTGCATTTGACACTTTTCCCATCAAGGGAAAATTGGACACCACGATAAAATGACTCTGAGATAACAAAAAATAAGAGAGTTTATTGTAGAGGATCCCAATGCGATCCTATAGGCTTAGACAGGGAGTTCGTAAGCATCACAGTTTCTGAGTAATAGCTCTTCAAAGATTGTAGCCATTTTGCACTTTGGACCCTTAAGGGATCGAGCTGGTTGAAGATAGATCAAAGTGATTCAACATGTTTGGGTGCAAAAGAGGGCCATTCCTAAGGTAAATTTACCCATCTGAACGCGTTGGAATAGTTCGTTTGGTCACACAAGTTGCAGAACAAAAGTTGCACCTCTTTGCAACTTTACTGCTTGCATTTGACACTTTTTCCATCAAGTGAAAATTGGACACCACGGGAAAATGACTCTGACATAACAAAAAACAAGAGAGGTTACTATAGAGGAGCCTAACACAATCCTATAGGCTCAGATGCAAAGTTCGTAAGTGTCACATTTTCCTAGTAATAGCTCGTCAAATATTGCAGTCATTTTGCACTTTGGATCCTTAAGGGATTGAGCTCATTGAACATAGCTCAGAGTGATTCGGCATGTTTGGGTGAAAAAGAGGACCATTCCTAGCGTAAACGTACCCATCCAGACGTGTTGGAATAGTTTGTTTGGTCACACAGGTTGCAGAATGAAAGTTGCACCACTTTGCAACTTTACACTGCTTGCATTTGACACTTTTTACATCAAATGAAAACTAGACACCATGGGAAAATGACTCTGACATAACAAAAACCAAGAGATGTTACTGTAGAGGGGCCCAATGCAATCCCATAGGTGCAAACAGAGAGTTAGTAAGCATCACAATTTCCTAGTAATAGCTTGTCAAAGATTGCAACCATTTTGCACTTTGGACCCTTAAGGGATCAAGCCAGTTGAACTTAGCTCAGAGTGATTCGACGTGTTGGAATAGTTTATTTGGTCACACGAGTTGTAGAACGAAAGTTGCACCACTTTGCAACTTTACACTGCTTGCATTTGACACTTTTTCCATCAAGTGATAACTGGACACCATGGAAAAATGACTCTAAGATAACAAAAAATGAGAGAGGTTATTGTAGAGGGTCTCAACATGATCTCATAGGCTCAAAGGGAGAGTTCATAAGCATCATTATTTTTTAGTAATAGCCCATCAAAGATTGCAACCATTTTTCACTTTGGACCTTTGAGAGATCGAGCCGGTTGAACATAGATCAGAGTGATTTAGTGTGTTTGGGTGTGAAAGAGGACCATGCCTAATGTAAACCTACCCATCTAGATGTGTTGGAACAAACTGTTTGGTCACACAAGTTGTAGAATAAAATTTTTACCACTTTGCAACTTTACACTGCTTGCATTTGACACTTTTTCTATCAAGTGAAAATTGGACACCATGGGAAAACAACTCCAAGATAACAAAAACTGAGAGGGGTTATTGTAGAGGGGACTAACACGATCCCGTAGGCTTAGTTGGAGATTTTGTAAGCATCATGGTTTCTAAGTAATAGCTTGTCAAAGATTATAGACATTTTGCACTTTGGACCCTTAAGGGATTGAGTCGGTTAAACGTAGCTCAAAGTGATTTGGCATGTTTGGGTGTGAAAGAGGACCATTCCTAGTGTAAACATACCCATCCAGATGCATTAGAATAGTCTGTTTGGTCACATGAGTTGCAAAGAAAAAGTTGCATCACTTTGGAACTTAACACTACTTGCAATTAACCCTTTTTCCATCAAGTGAAAATTGGACACCATAGGAAAATGACTCCGAGATAACAAAAACCAAGAGAGTTTATTGTAGAGGGGCCCAATATGATCCTATAGGCTCATACAAAGAGTTTGTAAGCATCATGGTTTCTAAGTAATAGCTTGTCAAATATAGCAGCCATTTTGCACTTTGGAGCCTTAAGGGATCGAGCTGGTTGAACGTAGATTAGAGTGATTTGGCATGTTTGGGTGCAAAAGAGGACCCTGCCTAGTGTAAACATACCCATCTGGATGTGTTGGAATAGTTCGTTTGGTCACACGAGTTGCAGAATGAAATTTGTACCTCTTTGCAACTTTACACTACTTGCAATTGACACTTTTTCCATCAAGCGAAAATTAGACACAATGGGAAATCGACTCCAAGATAACAAAAACTGAGAGAGGTTATTATAGATGTTCCCTATGTGATCTCGATGCCTCAAATGGAATGCCCGTAACTGACAGTCTTTGAGTAACAGGCCGCCAAATTCCCTTTTGTAATTTGGATTGTTAAGGGATTATGTTGCATGAATTACAAATGTTTGAGGGAAGCAATAAATTTCAAAATTTGAGTAAATATCATTACAAATGTTTATGTGAATAGATGATATTCTATATTTATATTGATATATAATCATTAGGTTGATTTGTTTTAATAAATGAAGTTTTTATAATAAGTTAGCCAATTGGTGCTAGTTATAATAGGGAGAGAATAAAAGAAGAAAACGAATGATTGGTAACCATCAATGGTTATTACACTCACTATATTAATAATACGATGTTTACAATAAAATGAGATTTATTTGGCAGCCCTAATTCTTATTTTTGTGCTACAATTGTTTAATATGCTTCATACATCATTCTGAAACCCAAGTGCCTGTACTTGTGGGCATAATGCTTTCTCAAAACTATCATGTGGTAATACAAAATCATGAGAAAAAACTTAAACTAGATATGAATTCCAAGACACCATTTAAATCAAATATTGAATCAATGTGCCACATTTTCATGCACACAAACTTAGCTTATAAGATTCTCTCATAATAACCAAAAATATGATTCAAGGATGCCTTAGGTACTCTATTCTCACAGATCTTTTACAATGTCACTCATACATTTGAGATGCTCTTATAATGTCTACATCATACGTGCTCATGATGAGGTTAACTTCAAATGAATAACTTGAAATGCCCTCGCTAAGCTTCACACACACTTTTATAATGGCTTAAAATCAGAATTGAGATTTGTCGAGATCATCAAAATAAAGATGTTGCATTGCTTTTTTGGCTGAGATTCTCTTGGATGGCTCATAAATCAACATTTTTTGCAAGGAGAAACCAATCAATTTTTAGTAGTTTACTTACAAATAGGAAAAGCACAAGAAGAAAAAGAAAGAGCATCCAAAGTGGAAATGAAATGAAAATAGATGGAAGGCACTTACAGACAACAAATCCACACCATTTGGTTCCAAGTCAGGAACAACAAGGCTTAAATCTCAATGCTTCCATTAAGGATAGGCATGCCAGTCTCTAAACTTAGTCACTCCTAGCCATACATCTTCATTGAGAGTTCCAAGATACCTATTGCACACAATGGCCTCTCATGAATAGAATAACTTGAAATTCCCTTGCTAAGCTTCACACACACTTTTATAATGGCTTAAATCAGAATTGAGATTTGTCAAGATCATCAAAATAAGGATGTTGCATTGCTTTTTTGGCTGAGATTCTCTTGGATGGCTCATAAATCAGCATTTTCTACAAGGAGACACCATTCAATTTTTAGTAGTTTACATACAAATAGGAAAAGTAAAAGAAGAAAAATAAAGAGCATTCAAAATGGAAATGAAATGAAAATAGATGGAAGTCACTTACAGACAACAAATCCACACCATTTGGTTCCAATTCGGGAATAGAAAGGCTTAAATCTTGATGCTTCCATTGAGGATAGGCCTGCCAGTCTCTCAACTTAGTCACTCCTAGCCATACATCTTCATTGGGAGTTCCAAGATACCTATTGCACACAACAACCTCTCATTAATAGAATAACTCAAAATTTGAGATGCTTTTATAATGTCTACATCATAGGTGGTCATGATGTGGTCAACTTCAAATGAATAACTTGAAATTCCCTCGCTAATCTTCACATGAACTTTTATAATGGTTGAAAATCAGAATTGATATTGTTAAGATCATCAAAATAAGGATGTTGCATTTCTTTTTTGGTTGATATTCTCTTGGATGGATCATAAATCAACATTTTCTGCAAGGAGACACCAAACAATTTTTAGTATTTTACTTTAAAATAGGCAAAGTAAAAGAAGAAAAAGAAAGAGCATCCAAAATGAAAATGAAATGAAAATAGATGGAAGGCACTTACAGACAACAAATCCACACCATTTGGTTCCAACTCGGGAACAACAAGGCTTAAATATTGATGCTTCCATTGAGGATAGGTGTGTCAATCTCTCAACTTAGTCACTCCTGACCATACATCTTCGTTGGGCGTTCCAAGATACCTATTGAACACAATAGCTTCTCATGAATAGAATCTAACCAAACTATTACTTTCCAACCTTTTGGAAACTTGTAACCTTTTATAAAAACAACACAATTTAATCTTCCACTTAGTTTACTAATCTATAGAGAATATCCTATATCATTTTTTTTTGCATATTTTTGAGAAAAAATAAAATACCATTGAACTATGTATCCTTTTCCATAGTTCTAAACATGAAGTGTGCTACATTTGCAAGTCTGATAACTTCATCAATCACCTACATACATGATATAAACATTAGATGATAGCATTGGCATCATAGCATTGGAATTGTACACCTATAATGACATGCATCTTGCTCAACTAGTAGAACATGTGGGAGTTCTTGAACTATGCTACTAAGTTATTCAACCATATTATATGTTAACCGTATGCTATGGCCCTCTAAGCCAAATCACTATAGAACAACTAGAAGCAACCTTGCACGAACTTTGGAGAATGTGTACGATCATCACTAATATAAATTTATACTCCCTCAATACCTTCCTTTGGTCCTCTATACTATCAGCTGCATGAATGAATGCCCTGTGTGGAGATGTAATAATGTGACTACAACTCACGTTGTGGCTATAGAGTGTAGTTCTCTACAAATTTGACCACTGAAACTATCTTTCCAACTGGAAAGGTGTCCTTGCATAACTTGAATTGTGTGTCTGACCATTGAGCTCTATGGGTATTCCTTGCATACTCATACACTGTATTGTCATGAAACATAGACATAAACTGATACACTGGAACCTTCTAAATAACCAAATCACACCTTTTTGCTTGATTACCATCTTTTGTAACATATTCCATTGTTTTATATTTTTCAAACTCTACTAGTTACTTTCCCACCTCATGTGTGCTTTCCATATGTTGACATATTGGCATACGTTGCAAGCCACCACAACACTGACATGAACCATCCAAGCATAGTTTCTTATAGAATATTTGGCCATCCTCTATTTCATATAAATTTTTTGATAAGAACTCTCTTGAAGATTTTGGTGGGGCATGTATGCCACAATCCTGCGAAACATCGTTAGCATGCAAATCTAAACATATAGAATGATAAAAATCATAATGGTTAGAGAATTTAATATGTATTTGACAATAACCAATAGTGCAAGTGTGATTTATCTTGACATAAAAAGGTTTAATAATTTCAAAATATCTTTGAAAATTTTGAATTTTAGGATATTCTTGTTGAAATTTAGCAAATAATTGGGTTTGAGTCGTATCAAAAAACTGCTTTGGATGTGGCTCACGGTTCCAAGTACTGATTCTCCTTCTTACCACATCCCTTTGATTCGGAGATGGCCTTGTGTTATTCTTCCAATAGTCTTCAATTAGTGTTCTTAATGCTTCAACAACTGGTTTATCTTTTCGTGGGAGTCTCCCCGAGAATGCCCATAATTCATTTGAATTGGTGCCCTCAATTATTTGCCTCCTTTGAATGGCTCTTGATAAAGTTTTTTAATTAATTATCAATTGTTCACTTGTCTTTCTAATGAGACGATATCTCCTTGTTTGATTACTTACCAAAGTCAATGTAATGACACGTTGGGTGACATTACTATCCTTTGAGTGTGAGGTCTTACCCACACTCTTATAAGCATCCATTAGATTCTTCACAATAGTGTTCTCACTTGAAGCATTCGATGTTCTCAACCCAAGAATATTCATGATGTTTTGATACTTTATACCTTGCATCATTTCAACAAATAGTTGATATCTTGTGGTCTCATTTATCCTTTCAAAGATCAATTTCAAAATCTTATCAACATATCTTCTACAAGTGTGTGTTGGAATCTTACCTTCCATGTGTTGCAAAATATCCTCATCAATATTAATCAAATACTTTGGATTTCTACGCAAAATTCTAGGTGGTGTTCTCCTAGGTACATACATCTCAACATTAGGAATTTCATCAATATTTAAGTGAGGTGGGCTAGATCAGGTACCTTTGATTGAGGGTGGAATAGATGACATACCTTGAAGTTGACATGGGGATGATGGTGTGCCTTCCTTTTCAAATCTGAGTGATGTACTCTCAACTTGAGATGTGGTGGATGGTGTCCCTTCATATTCACTTGCGGTAGATGGTTTCCTTCCATATTCACTTGTGGTAGATGGTGTCTCTCCATATTCACTTGTGCTTAATGGTTTCCATTCGTATTCACTTGTGGTAGAGGGTGTGTCTCCAACTATGGTATCCAATTTTGTCTTAGCACAATGCTTTCGCATTCATTCCCTTTGTACAACCAAATGCTTTTCTCTTTTTTATGGTTGAGGTTCTCTTTAATTGGCTTGTTTTCATCAATCGTATCCAATTTCTTCTTATGATGATATTCCCTCATCTATTCTTTATTTTTTGCTTTATCAGTTTCATACTCTTCGTCTGTTGGTTTATTCCTTCTTTGTTTCCTTGGCATGGTGAATAATTTTACCTGTAGCATGGTAATGAGACAAATATTAGTTTCTAAAAAATGAATCCATACAAATAAATGAAATATATGTCATTCAAGGTTTCATACAAAATACTTACAATCATCTTGTAGAAGAGTATTTCTAGCATAGAAAAAGGTCACATGAATTTTTTGGATGGAATGCGTTAAAGAAGTGTGGTAATGTGGCATGCCATGATTGCAAGATAGGCTCAAAATGGAAGTATGGACAAGGAATGTGAATTATTTGACAATAATGTTTTCGTAGACATGTATGCAAAATGTGGTACCTTTGACAAGCTAGTAAGCTCACCAGCTTTCCAATGCAGTAGGATTGACAAGGTAGGGGCAATGTGAAAAAATGCCTCATAGCAATGGGGTCTCAAGGTGACATCACCGTGAGACCCCATTTCTATGAGGCATTTTTTCATGCTGCTCCTACCTTAACAACCCTACTGCATTAAGAATCTGGTGAGCTCACTAGCTTGTTAATGCTACCACATTTTGCATACATTTCTATGAAAACATTATTCTCAAACAATTCAAATGTCTTGTCCATGCTTCCATTTTGAGCCTATCTTGCAATCATGGCATGCCACATTACCACATTTCTTTAAATCATTCAATCAAAAAAATCATGTGAGCATTGGAAAGCTAGTGAGCTCGCTAGCTTCTCAATGCTACCACATTTTGCATACATTTCTATGAAAAACATTATTTTCAAACAATTCAAATTCCTTGTCCATGCTTCCATTTTGAGCCTATCTTACAATCATGGCATGCCACATTACCACATTTATTTAAGACATTCCATCCAAAAAATAATGTGAGCATTGGTAAGCTAGTGAGCTCACTTGCTTCCTAATGTGGTAGGGTTGGCAAGGTAGGGGTAGTGTGAAAAAATGCCTCATAGAAATGGGGACTTATGGTAACCCTACTGCATTGAAAATCTAGTGAGCTCACTAGATTTTCAATGCTACCACATTTTCCATACATTTGTATGAAAAAATTATTGTCAAACAATTCAAATGCCTTGTCCATGCTTCCATTTTGATCCTATCTTTCAATCACGGCATGCCACATTTCTTTAAGGCATTCCATCCAAAAAATCATGTGAGCATTGGCATGCTAGTGAGATCACTAGTTTTCCAATGCAATAGGGTTGACAAGGTAGGGGTAGCGTGAAAAAATGCCTCATAGAAATGGGGTCTCACAGTGATTTAAATCACTATGAGACCCCATTTCTATGAGGAATTTTTTCACACTACCCCTACCTTTTCAAACCTACTACCACATTGTCTTGTGGCATGCCATGATTGCAAGATAGGATACACCTTTCCCCATGTTGCTAACTTAGCCTTGAATAAAGAGTCTTGAAACAATGGAGAGAAGGGTTAGAATCCCTTGTAGGTAGACCAATCAAGGAAACATTTAAAATATATCACAACATAAGTGATGAGGTAAATTTATAAATAGAGATGAAATCAAAAATAGATTCAAAGATCTATCAATGTGGGAGGAGTATATTCCAATTTTGTCAAGACATGTATGGGAAATTTGGTATCATAGACAATGTAATAAATTGTTTGATAAAATGCACATCACCATGAGACCCCATTTCTTTGAGGCATTTCTTCAAATATTTGATTGCCTTGTCTATGTTTTTTGATAAAATGCTTTGGTAGACATGTATGGAAAATTTGGTAGCATAAACAAGGCAATCGGTTGCTTGGTATAGTTGTTTGACAAAATAACTCAATGAGATATGTCCTCATGGACTAGAATGATTGCACAAGATATGCACAAAATAGACTTATTGAAAAGGATTTAGAAATTTTCAAGCATATACAATTTGTAGGTGTAAAACCAAATTCAACTACATTTTCCAACATGCCCCATGCCTATACAAAAATGAAAGCTTTGGAGAGTGGTATGCACATTCATAGTAAATGATTCAGAAATGATGTATTCTTTTACTTACTTATAACTTCTTTCATATATATGTGTATACAAAATGTGGAATCATACACAAGCTAAGTCAATTGTTTAACAAAATGCCTCAAAGAGATGTGGTTTAAAAATGTAATTGGAAAGTGTAAAGAATTGTGTAATTTAAAATGTGCATTGACAAGCTAAGGTTATAATGACAAAAAAACAATGATCAACATGGAATATGAAAAATAACAAAAATCAAAGCAATCCAAAATAGAATGAAATAAAATGTGTAAAGACTTCACATACCTAAAAAACTAGAGTTTCAAATGGAGGAGTTCTACCCAATTATGTAGACTTTACTTCTTCTTTCTTCAAACTCCTCAACAATTTGACTTTTTCAAAAGTTTATTCCCATCCAAAATTCAATTTTATATCACTCTTCAATGAAATTCAGACTTAAATTGATATTATATGCCTTTGAATGTGAAAACTTTGCTATTTCATGCAAAGGTGGTGGAATGTGAAAAACTTGCATGCACTCTTCACAATCATCAAAAAGCTTTTTTTTGTTGGAACGCACATAGAACCAGGAGACTATGTAGAATTTGGGCCTTGAGATCATGGGTATATTGATTTTTTTACCATTTTTAGAGAAATAAAAAACATGCTCGCGTTATAATGTGAGCGCGTTATGTCTTGCTAAAATAATGGCCATATCTCTACTAGTTCAAAATTCACTTGTGTTATGATAAAGTTGATTTTTTATAAGTTTCTTTTCTCTCTATTTCTCTCTATCCTCTACCCTCTACCCTCTATCTCTCTCCCACTCCCTCCCTCTCTCTCTCTCAAGTATCTCCTTCCTACCCCCTCTCCCTCTCTCAAGTATCTCTCTCTCACTCACTCACTCCTATATCTATCCCCTCTATCCTCTACCCTTAACCCTCTACCCTCTCTACCTCTATCTTTATCTCTATCTCTATCT